>JAQGAO010002581.1:0-19195 GCA_034697705.1 Ommatoiulus sabulosus
ATTTACAATTGTGATGCAAAACCATCAAATGCTTGTAACTCCTTAATTAAGCCTCAAATGCAATTGTTTTTCCGATTTAAAGGTGTTTATTTTTCACTCCTCTACCCCCCTCTTCAGTTTGAGAATGACTTTTGGAATCACCCTGAATAGATTTCAGTTGGTCAATTTTAAACTGACTTATAGGGAAAATTTGTGACTTCATAAATTCGGAAACTTATACAGTACATGCACATGCGATATATACATGTAGTTGAAAAACTTGAGAGTTTTCAGATTTGGGTGGAAGAGGTCTCCACGTCGCCACTGGATAAAAGCTGAAAGTACAAAGATAAGTTCGATGATGCCTATACACTGTATATGTAGGCTGGCTTAAGCTATAGAGTTTGCCAAAAGATTAGTTTTAGCGTTTTATGGTCCGTAATAGCGACGGGTGAAGACATTAGGCAAACTGAATCGCGGTTATTATCCATCGTTGGCGACAATCAATAGCCGAGAATGAATTTGACACGAAATCGGTGAATAATTGAGTATAGGGGTATAAAAGCGATGCTATAGGGGGGTAAAACATCCGCTCATCCCAAAAAACACAATGGCGACTTAATGAAGGGACAAATGGCCGAAAGGGGAGTTTATAGTTGCGATGCGACGCGAGATGAAATCAAGCAGAAAAAAAAGTTGGGCTCAATTCGAGATGGGACAACGCGCTATTAATAATTGCACACTCTATGGGACAGGATTAGATCCATCTACGTGGACGATAGTTACGTAATGAGGAGAATTAATGAATGGCCCCTTTGGGCCCGTTCAAAATGCATGTCCGCAGGAATGACTAACTTTTCGAGAATGTTGAGATAACGTTAACGTATAAGGGAATAAATACCCAGTTTAACGAGAAATTGGTCGATTGTGTGTCGTTATTTAAAAACATAATTGAGAAAAATACCATCTATACTGTAGGAACCAAACATGTGCTTAATATCTACAGTAACTAGTCTTTGGAATGGTTACATCAGAAAGGGAACACGAAAACATGCATTATAATAGCGTTAATTCTATTGGGGGAAGGGGATACACCTATATATACGATTGTATATGAAAAATACATCAGAGTTACGAAAACGTATTCTGGAACGCATTACGTATGTAAGCTGGAAATGTATTCGAAAAACATTCAACTGTCAAGCCCTTTTTCGGGAACGCATTATACGTAAAATTGGACATTGATTGTACTTAATTCACACGGAAAGACCATACTCAACATTCAACTTATGGATGAATGCATTATACGATACTTCTTTTTTATTTTGTATATTTATTTCATTATCCTACATTATTTGGTAAAGTGTAGTCCAAACAGACAGTGAAAAGACATGCATTTTAAATACGTTTTGCATTATTGAAATGCATTTGAAAGTATAAATGTAGCGATATTTTAAATTTTTAATTTGCATTTTTAGTAAAATGTATTTTCGATATTACGTTTTGGAAATGCAATACATGTGTTTCAATCAACAGTGCATACATGTGCAAAAAATTCATATTCCATATTTTCGGTTCAATGTGGAAACCATTTGGTTGACATTCAACTTTGCGCATTTTTGGCGATGACAAAGATCGAATGCGATGAAGATTGAATCCATCGATTCAGAGCCTTCCCATCGCGTAGTCAACCAACGAATATCCAACAGAACGCGTCCAATTTGCTCATTCAAAAATTGGCGCTTTTTTAAAAAGCTTTTGTAGGTAGCAGCACTGTGCAGCTTGTTCGCTCTTTAAAATTACATTTTTAGCAGCGTTTTATTTATCCCTCGACTGAGTTGCTTCAATTTCTAATAATCGACATTGAAATAAAATGAATTTGAAAATATGTCTATACAGTGTAGTTTAGAACATTGCAAGTGCATTTTAAAATGCATTTCAAAACAAAGAACCAGACATATTATTCAGGAAAATCTTTTCCAACCTCAACAAATTGCTTTCAATGGCAAGCAGAGACTTGCCATCAAAATTGATTAGCAATTTGTGTTGTGCATGGGATATAGGCCTACGTGTGAAACCAAGGGCCGAATTTTCGACTTTGGTTGTGTAACTATATTCTATTGTAAAAAATGCGGAGGGTTTAATGTCAACGTGTTAAAATTTATAGGCCTACATACATGTGTTTTCAAATGCATTTTAGGAGACCATTATACTTTTCAACGACTCAACGCGGAACGATAATCCGCTTATTTCAGTTTGCCCTTGGTTTTCGTGTTAATTTTTCTTTATACATTTACATTAGTTTTCGATATCATTTTCTTTCAGTTATGGCGATCATTTTCCATCACTTTTGATCACTTTTGACGATCTTTTTCCATCAGTTTTGACGATCATTTTCCTTCACTTTTGACGATCATTTTCCATCAGTTTTGACGGTCATTTTCCATCAGTTTTGACGATCATTTTCCATCAGATTTGACGGTCATTTTCCATAAGTTTACATCCATCTTTTTCCATAAAAGTTATTTTTGAGATGAAGCAATCGTGCTGTTGTCACTTAAGTTCGCCCGATACGTGTTTTTTATTATTGTTTCAGCAATATGAACTAACCACGACCGTATGCTATAGCTCCCTAACAGTGCCGTGAGCGAATGTGATACCGGATTCGTGTCTCCATATTTTATTTCATTTCTCTAATTAGATTTCCGCCCTGGGGCCAACGAAAGATTAAATAAAAAGGGGCCCCATTTTCGTCGTTGCAGGGAAGCGAAAGCATTGTTTTTCATTCGCATTTTTACAGAGATTTCAGATTTCGACGATGTTGCTTTCGCTAAAGGGCGACCTGAACGCAACTCTTGCATTATGCATAACTGGCTTTCAGATGTGCACCAGATTGGATATTAATAATTGCTCAGATTTCGGACTCGTTGCACGAAAATTCCCCTTTTCTGAGAGGGTCAAACACGGTACGACAACGTTTTTGGGAAATGCAAATTTGAACATAAATACGCAATGAGACTGGAAATTAGTTTTTTTGCGAATCTTGAAGCAAAGCAAAATCTTCAACGAGTACAATTCTGGTTCTTGGCATTTTTTCCCAAGCGCAATTTGTATGCGCTGAATGGACTGAAGTGAAATTTAACCAAACATCGCAATAAGTTGAAGCAAAGTGACCGTAAGCTGAAAACTAATCACAAATTGGTATACACTGCATTATCTGCATAAAATGTTGTCCTGCATGCATGACCATTGTCAAATCTGTACAAAACAGTGCATAACTTCAAGTCTGTTGATCCCAGAAATTCAACAATTTCTTTACATAATATGACGTGCTCCCGCAATTCGGTGTAGATGTTTCAAAATATTCCATTAATAAAAGCAGGAATTACGGCACTGCGTGTTGAAATGCAAAAAACAAATGTCAAAAAAATATCTTTGACACCGACAAAATTGACATCAAACAATAGGATTGAAATATTTTAAAATCTTGTGTGACCCCCCAATAATAATAATAATAATAACAATGCTTAGGAATAATGAATTTCAATCAATTTCGCATGTTCTGACTATGGAATATTCTCCCACTCTATAGCTGAAATGATGATGATCTGAAGTCCGTTTTGTTCTTTCTGTGGTCAACAGGAATTTTTCTATCCAAATAATCCCATAAGTGCTCTTTGGAATTCAAATCGGGAGAGGTCCCAGACCATTCAAGCACTTGGGTGTTTGGATTCTTCTGGAGTTGTTGGGTCTTTATCTTTCGGAAAAATAAATCGGCGCCATAGATCCATTTTTACAGCTGATGGAGCCAAGTTCTTTTCAATAATATTCTTGTATGTATGTAGGAGGCCTTCACTGCATCCTAGATAAAATACAAGTTATCATTGACGCAGAAAGACAAACAGGCCCATACCAATTGAAACAGAGCCACCTCCGTGCTTCAGTACTAGGGCCGTTCCTCAAGGTCGCCAGCCATGACTGATGAGTCCAAAGGACGGATTTCCAGAATAGCAATGGCTTTTATATAAACTTTTTATTAAATAAGAGCTAGTCTGCTTCTCATTTGTTTAGTAGGGCAGTTCAAACCGACTTCATGTAGTCTGGTGCGAATTGTTGAAATCCAGGTTTTTTCTCCCCACATCTCTCACTCAGTCTTTCTTATCGGTATTCCATGCTCCATGCTATAAGATTCCAGGTGTAAATACATGTATGCCATACAAATTTTCATCCTGTCAGCAATAGAGTAGACTTGGACAGAGCTACTTATTGACAGACCATATTATTACTGAAATTTCCCTAAACAGTTCAAAAAAAAATGTATACTGCATACTATTTTGTAATTTAATTAAATCATACAAACTATTAATTAAACAAATTTTCAAATTTTCCAAAATCCGGCAAATACATGTACTTTTTATTTCTCACAAGTTCTAATTTCCCAGACGAAATATTAAAAATTATGCGGCTGGGAAACCAGATCCCCTCGCGGTTGCAGATAGGATTGAGCAGTGGCAACTTACGGCGCTAATTCTCAACGCTGTCGGTCTGAACTGGCTTGTTTCAGGGTTTAATGTAGACATTCACTCATAAAATTAGCAGGCTGTAGTCTAAAAGATGAAGCGCCGTTCAGTTTTTCAAATACATCATCCCTTCTCAACTTGCGTGGCACCCCTCTTCCGCACTGCATTGCCAATACCCAGCACTACACAAGTGGTTCGTTTCGTAGGAGCCTCTGCAGTTAATTTTCTAAAATTCATCGCGAACGAAAAACATGCTTGATTCGTAGAATCGTTTTTCGTCGTTAAAAAAAGTTATAGTTTTATTCTTATTATACGATTTTTAACCCGATATATTATATAGCTTTATCATTTCCTAAGCTAACAAATCACCGCACTACTCAAGCACTCCACTACGTGCTTCTCCGTCATACGAGGAATTTAACCAAGCTTTAATAATAAGTTAAATAATATAAGAGAATTTTCCTTAGTCAGTTTAGCAATTTTCCAAAACAGATTTTAAAAACTTCCTGAAACAGTTTAATTTTTAAACTTCTGTCAAGTACACCGCAATGTCGTTGTTGACCGCCAGGCGGCGCAGCTGCAAGCACTTGCTCTTTTCCGCTTCCGGTTGCCAGGTGATTCGATCGCAATGGCCGCCGTCGTTCCATTGTTGTCGTCTATCTTGGGTACGTTATTATTTCGTACAATGCACTTTAATTTGGCGTAGCCGCTTTTCCGTGTCCTTTCTTCGCTAGTCATGGACGACAACATCGTGCTCAAGCTTCCTTCGAGCTCGTTGAGTAATCGCAAGGAGACGCACAGCTGGTGCGGCCACCTTCGTTTCGTGGAGGAAGGATGCAAGGCTCGTTTAGGCACCAAGGACTCGGTGGTGAGCGACTTGTACTCGGCCATGATGCCAGCCTACAGCTGGGATCCTTCTTCGGCCGTTTGTCACAAGAATCACGGAGCCGTTTTCAACCTGGAGTTCTCACCCGACGGGTAATGGCTCATGATCAAGTGCTGCCTAGATCTAATCAAGTCTATGTTAACCCCTGTAGGCCTACCATGGTTAATTTGCACGCTGATGTTTGAGCTCATGTCTCAAGGTACCTCCCAATTAACCTTGAGTTTATGCCTCACTGTTGGCTGATTTGAAAACGACTTAATACAGATTCTAAGATGAACTTAGGGATGCCAAAATGTGTTCGTTTGAACCGCAGTTCGTAACACCAGAAGTCAGACAAAATATGTATCAAAAATTTGAAAATGCCTACGAGGAAGTACACGATTATAGTTTGCCTAAAATAATTTGTTATCAAAGATTATTTTGTTTCTTCTTTGTGACGTACGTCGTACCACCGCTACTCTATTAAAATCTGTAAATAGGTCTCGAATTCTCCCAAAAGGGAGGCAGCTGGGCTCAAGATTGGCCAGGAGATGCCCTGCGACGAACTTTTCAGCTAAAAATCACTGAGCAACTGTGATAACTGGAGTAAGATGCAGCTCTTTCAAATCTGTATGCCAGTCTCAAATCTGCAACTGTGGTTCAGGGGTTTATCCCCATGTCGTCCTCCTTTTTAGGTCCACTAACCTTCAGGATCCAGAAATAAATCACTTAGGAAAACAGATTCTCCTTGCTGATGACGACTTTGCTATTTCGACTTGCAGTGCTTAAGCTTTTGTTCTAGTACCAGCTTTTCTGGGGCCACTAATTCAATATGCATGTAGTTCAGCTCAATACCATAAAGCCAGCATATATAAGCCATATGTTATGGAAGTCGTGCTGGGCGAATATGTTTCGTGACGAATAGACTGCTCCCTGAAAAATGCAAGTTAACGTCCTAAAAGTAAAGCGTTGCAAGATGGTTCTGATTGGCATAATGGGACAATTAATGCATGGAGCTGTTCTTGGTTTGGGATAGCTTCTTTCTTAGTTGGATTTATTTAAGGCGTCCGAGTACTGTTAAAGTATGGCATCTATGCGTAATTTCATTTGAAAGTAGTGCATGTGAACAGCAGAATTCTGTCTAATCAATAGAAAATGTAAAATGACCTAATGGACAACGTTAGACATTGGCCCAAGTTAAATTTTAAACGTTTCCATTTATCAGTCATTTCTGATACATACTTTGAGCTATTTGTCCAAATTGTCACCGATTATAAAAAGGTTAACTTCAACTTCTCTTTAATGTTATTGGCCTGTTATTGTACGTATTAGATTGTTAAGATACGAATCTGGTAGATTTAACAGCATAAAATCGATAACATTTGCCATATGAAATAGAGCCCCCAATGATATAAATCGGATATGTTTATTTTGGAATTAAAATCGGTCTTACCTGTTTTGCATTGTTGTAATTAGTTAAAAAGATTTCCTTGTATCATCCCCTAACAAAGGCACTGGTCAAACATCTCTCTGCCGAGTTGCAATCTCTGCAACTAATCTATCATTTTTTAAACTAGAAAATGTGTGTTCGTGTGATGCCTACTCCCTATGTTTGCAGATTCATGTAATATGTTATCTACATGTTTAGGTCCTTGTTGGTGGCCGCCTGTGAGAAGAAGAGTGTTCTGGTGCTGGATCCTCTGAGAGGGACTCTAGTCAATCGCCTGGATGATGCACATGACGATTGTGTAAACTGTGTAAAGTATGTTATTGGTTTCACAATTCGTTTTCATGGAATCTGGCAATTTCACTTAAATTCCTTGCATTTCCCCACACAGATTTCTGGATTCTCGCATGTTTGCTACTTGTTCGGACGATAACACTGTCTCCATATGGGACATCCGGTACCTGAGAAACAAGATTCGATCGCTCAAAGGGCACGCAAATTGGGTGAAGAACATCGAGTATGCACACGATGTGGGCCTTCTGGTCACGTCAGGTTTCGATGGCAGCATTTATACCTGGGACATTAACAAGTAAGGCTTGCTTTTGTTTTGTATTTAACTGAAATACTCATAGGATCTAGTTAATCGTTCCAACAGTTTGATTGCAGTGATTCACTACCATATGGTGTATATCAGAGCAAGTTTCTGTTTAAATGCTGTAGTTTTTCTTATGGAAACGCTAGTTAAAAACAACTGGTTTATTTTGCCCATTTGTCTGTTTTAGATACTCGGAAGGCGATGTTCAGTTCAGACGCGTGTTTCACACAGATGGCCTAATGCGTACAAAGCTGTCGCCTGACTCTTCCAAGCTGATACTGTGTACAACAGGCGGCTATCTCATGGTCATACATGACCTGGATCTTCACACGCTCACGGATGACCTTCAAGGATTTGCGGTATGAAGAGATTTAACAAATGACTGATTCTTTATATTCATTATTAAAAGTAATGAGATTTTATCTAATTACCACCAGTTTGTTGCAATGCAATGCACAGGTCTTTTTATCATAGATTATTTTTAGCGAATTTGCAGACCATTTGCAAAGATTAAACGTCTATCTTTCCATGAATTAATATATTTTAAATTGCCATTGTAAGATATTTTCATGCTTTCTTAATTAATTTTTTTTGTGGTAAAATTTAATCTGATTAGGCACCTCACAAGAAATAATGTTGCATTGCTAATATGCAATTTTATCTGTCACAATAACATCTAGATTATGCCATTGCACCTTCTTTTTGAAGAAGGTGCAAGACACTAATTATTTTTATTGCAGGTATTAAGTCAGCTTTTCTTGAAATTTATCCTGAAATTTCAAATGTATTAAGTCAGCTTTTCTTGAAATTTATCCTGAAATTTCAAATATTGTAAAACATTTTTAAGTAGGAGTTATAGTTTTACCAATTTGCTGGTGGAACCTTTATTACCATTTGAAATAAAATGCAATCTGTTGGTTTATGACATTAATATTAAGTTACACATGAGGACAATCGTAGAGTCAAATCTAATTTTCATTTGGTGATTTCAGCCAAATATGTACCGCCTGATGCAACTGAGGAATCCAAATTCCAACTGCAGAATGGGCAACTACAATTACTTGTTTACTGCGAAGAGGAATCGAGTGGAACTTATTTCAGATTTCCCTGTTGGCAATGAGGCAGAGGTGATATCGTCTCTTCAGGTTCACCCTCAAGGATGGTGTGTGCTGTCCAGAAACACTAGCAGTGATGAGCACACAGAGGTAAGTTTGCACAGAATCCAGTTCTGATACATGTAGCGTTTTTGAGCTAAAAGCAAGTTATGATTAGATAAAACTCACAAAATTGAATATTAGGGTTTTTGTAAACAAATTTGTTGACTCGGTGAATATTGTGATTCTACAGAGATGTTTTGATTTTTCTGAAGAATGTTTATTTACTATAAATAAGATTTTGAAAAAAATGCTTGGCTACTTTTTGTTATTAACTAGATAACTTCCCAGAGATGATTGATTTCCCAAAGAAAAAAATTGGCATTTATGAAATGATAATTATCTTTTCCAATAACAGAATTTCTGTGCAATATTTGATAAAGCACGTTTTCTTTTTGTGAATTTTTTCTTCCATGCTTTAAAATAATGGGCTTGGAATGACATCCCAGGAAAGTTATTTTTATACCAGATTAAAATTGCTAAACTTTGATGTTTCCCTAGTGGACGTGCGTGCATGACATCCAAGACTTTCCCGACTGGTCCAAGGACGAACCTGATATACAATCACCAGATGGGTCCGATGCACCAGCACCTGCTGAAAACGGTGACAGTGCCCTGGCTGAACCGGATGATTCTAGTCAGGACGAGTCATCCTCAGAACCCTTCGGCGCCTTCTCCAGGCCAATGATCCGTATACGCTTCAACTGCCGCCAGAGACCACCGCCGGAGGCAGCGTCAGCCAACAGCGCTCAGAATGGTGCTGATCGACGCGCTCTGGACGTCACCTTCCGTATCCCAGTGACTTCGTTCCACGCACTGTCGGCGGTGGCTGCGAGGATCGCCAGTGCGCAGCGAAACAGCGGTCAAGGACCGTCCAACGGCACTGTATCGGAAGGACAGAACCAAGATGGTGGACCTAGATCGCAGGAAACGGAAGCCAGGAACGTTGCCGCAAATATAGTTGTGAACCATGATGGACATTCGAGTGATTCTGAGCAGGAGGATGAGGACGAAGTCCACCTGGACTTAGGTGAACCTCCGTACTTCATTAGGACTGCCTCGGATATAAACACTCCTGGTGGGTGGCCGTTTGCACCACATCCGACCGCAGCTAACGAGAATGCGGGCCCAGTCAGTAAGGCGAAGGTGATGAAGAGCAGGCCTCGGTTGACACACTTCATCTCTGAGCCCAACGTTGGACGTGGTTTCATTAAGGAGTTGTGCTTCAGCACTGATGGCCGGCTGGTGTGCTCGCCATTCGGCCACGGTGTGCGTCTGCTGGCATTCAACTCTAACTGTAGTGAACTGGCCGACTGCGTGCCTGATCGACCAACTAAGTTGACAGAGGTAGCATCCAATGTGTGCCACCCTTATGTGGTGGTCAGCACGAAGTTCTCACCCACGCACTGCCTGCTCACTTCTGGGTGCCTCAATGGCAAGATCTGCTTTTACCAACCTCTCTTCGGGTGAGGTAACCTGCCATAGGTGCTAAGAGTTGGCATACTTTTTGCGGGAAGATTTGCTTGACGGTACGAGCTGAGACTGATAGACTGGTTTTTGACAAGCCAAACTCGTCTCAATGACAAGATGTTTCTACCAGGCGTTCTGCGGATAAGATTTTTCCGCCGCCACATGTTTCTAAAATGATAGGAAATGTCAGTCGTAGCTGGCTTGTCAAGACAGCTTGTTAGCCTTGCTTCTGCTTCTACCAGAATTTCTCCGGGTGAATTGTTCCACCCGAGGGCATTGGTCAATGTGCTTACCACGGCTTTCAGAAATAAAGTTGTGTTGTGCGAAAGTGTCAAATGAGACTGGCTTGTCATGACCCAGTTTGTTAAGTGTTTTATCAAGGTAAAGATGTGTCTTCCATGCCCTCTTTGACCAAGATAATCCGTTCATAATCTAGTTGGGATTCCTTTGTGGCAAGATCTGATTCTGCTTATTGGAGAGTTTGTCCACAATTATACATCTTTACCGCACACTATAGAAAAGAATGCTATCAACCAGAATGTTTACTAAGATTGGTTAATCAAAACTATTTTTTGGCAGGATGGCTGCCAAAAGCCAAAGTAATGATGAATGTCATTTTGAAGCTTTTGCAATTGCTGTAAACGAAACTCCATGTCAAAAACCAGACAACTGTTGACAAGAAGCAGAAAAAAATGAAATCATGTATTAGATGGATAAATCCAAATTTCCATCTTTATTTAGCATCTCGGTGAATCAGCATTCAAAAGATAATGCCAAGCATGGTACCAATTTTCTGCACACTACTAGATTTTTGTTAAATTTCTGAAACAGTGTTTGAAAAAAAAAATAGATGCCAAATTATGTTCACACTTGGCTGGTCACTGGTGTTCGTTGGTTGAAAATTGCTGCGTGATTTTCATTTTAATGCTATGTGAAATTATTTTGATAGAGATATTTGGAAATTCTAATTGCTTTATGCTTGCTTAAATATTCTGATAAGTAAATAGCAATTAAAAACATTTTGAACCCAAGTAAGCAAAACAAGACCATGCTAAATGCTAGAATGACAAAAAATTGGAAAAATATTCTTGTGTTTGACAATCCATAAAAGTGCATGAATCATTTTATCTCGAAAAGCATATGCAGGCTTTTAATTTTCAACGATTTGTCAGTTATGTTTAACTTTGGTTAAACGAAAGTTCACAATTTCCGAATTTCTGATATCTTAAAATGTGATTTTAATAGGAAACTATTTTTGCTGATGTAGAATGGTTCTTGTAATGATTTTTTTAATTTATGGGGACAACAACGAAGCGTTTCTAAACCTTATTTGGAAGGATTCGATATATTGCCATTAGTCAACTCTGGCCAAAAAGTTAACATTGTTATTACGAGCATACAATGTTCTTTCGGTCAGTTTCAGTTACACAAATGTGTTTCTACTAAATAAACAATTGTGATACGAAAATATCAGAAATAATGAAATTGCGTTTAATGTCTGCATTATGGAGTTGCTAATCTTCAATTTTAAAATTTATGATTTAATATACGGAGCAAATATTTTAGATAGATTTTAGATTCATGATTTTGAACAAATTAAATAATTTGGAAAACATTGGATAACGAGAAAAAAGCCTCGAAAAAAATGCTTTGAAATTTATATTTTGATCTTTTATAGTTTTGTGGCTTACCCCTATGTCAAAATTAAAATTAAAGAAAAAATCCATATTGCATCAAAAGTGACTCAACATTTTTCATTGTATAGTTGAAATTAAGGAAATGAAGTAAATTTTTAATAAAGTGAAAATACTGTCATTTAGCCGAAACTGTTTTGAGTTGTATCCCTTTTGAAGCAGAAATGCGCTATTTTATTATCACTGTTTATTAGATCGGTCTTGTTTTTTTTTAAAAAAATGTATATGTGAAAAATTTACTATTTGGTTTGTGAAAATTCCCAAAATTTCTAACATTAACAATTTTAAATATTTGCTTCAGCATCTCATTAACACCATTGCATTCAAAGAATTTCGGAATTTAAAAGTAAATTTTGACTCTTTGATTGTCACCAAGTTGTCTCGTCCTTTGTCACATACATTCTGTAACATTAATTTAAAAAAAATACATGTTTTATGGGAAAAGCCCACAACTTGTGGATTTCTTGATAAAGTATCACTACCTCACCTTTATTGCCATAATGATTTAGTTGCACTTGATCTTATTTTTAGTTATAACTTGACTGCTTTTGTTATGAATATCTTTCGATGACAGGAAATAAAACAAATGTTGGTCGCATGACCTGCAATCACAATGGTCAAATTCCTAACCTGAAGCGATGCATGACCACAAGCAATGATGCTGCACTGACCAAAATTTTGTGATGTCCATGGAAGAAATTTTGTAAATAAAGTTAAGGTGTGCTTACGATTAATTATAAATTTGACTAATATTTCCTAGATTGTTGATTGTCAACATTTAGTTAATCATTTCACCGTAAGATTTTTTTTGAAGATAGTTTTAGAGAAAATATTAAATAGTACCGATATTTTTTTTCTTATTTTTAAGGATCAGTTAAAAACGAAATTTTCAAATATTATAAAATTAATTCTTGATAGTTGAAGAATTTTAAATTTCCAATTCCTTTTTTTCATTTATTAAGTCAATCAAAAATATTTCATAGAACCATAAAATACTTTATATTATTTATAAAAATATAACATTTTTTATCTTAAAATAATTATTAGGATAAAATCTTAAAATATATTTCATTTAATGGTTTCCGATGTTTTTTACTTTATTAATGATAACAAAATAGTATCTGTATTACATAAAGCTGTATGAGATTTAAATCAATTGATCAGTCTTGTGACGCTCGCAATGAGTTCACGTACAAAGTTGTACATTCAGAAGACTTCACAGGGAGCTGGAATCCGTAATAGTGGATGATGATTTTATCCTACTTTTTTATTTGCAGATGGAGATATTGCTTACAAACCAGCTGAAGAAGCGCCTAAAGACGTCGTGAGTTTTAATTTCAAAGTATTGTAAGTTGGTACACGATTAGATATACAAATGGTGCAGTGACATTTAAATATCTCACCTTCAGTTTTTGTTAATCAATGAGAATATCTTTGCT
This sequence comes from Ommatoiulus sabulosus, assembly GCA_034697705.1. Taxonomy (NCBI): domain Eukaryota; kingdom Metazoa; phylum Arthropoda; class Diplopoda; order Julida; family Julidae; genus Ommatoiulus; species Ommatoiulus sabulosus. The sequence goes on from JAQGAO010002581.1 coordinate 13,164, forward strand.
TGAAAAGTGTGATATCCAAGATTATTTGAGAAAATGTCTTGAAGAAAGTAATAAACAATCTTTGATAACAGATTATTTTAAATGAAGCATAATTGCACTTCTAGAGATTATGTAATACCCTATGAAAATTGTGCAAGTACATTTTAAATTTTTTAATATTTAATTTAATATGAGGCAAACTCCGCTTGCATAATTGGTTTTATAATCAATGTTCAGATAATGAATTCGTTTATCGTATATTCCAGACGAAATTGTAGACAGGAACCGAATTGGACTGATGTCCAAGATCACGATGTTTGTAACTTGAGAACAGGTGTCATAAAAGGGCATGTTCGCACTTGGGAATTGCTCGTAAGTTCAGTGTTTGTTAAGCGGGTATTCTCTGTATTGTTGAAATGTTTTGTCTGACTTCTAATAATGCAAACTAGGGACGGTTTCAACAAAAAAAAATGTTGACGTTTCTTGAGATTACTCTTGAGGTTCCAATGTATTGTCTACCAAACTACTCCCCCCATCCCTAGCTTAGTTATGTTAAATTAACGAGCAAAACAATTTGTACACTAGATCAAGATAAAGAGATATTTTTATTTTATGCAGATTTTATGGTATACTGTTATTCAAAAATACAAAAATGTTAAAAAACATTTCACTAATAAAGTGAAAAATCATACTGATTTGCAACAAGATTTAAGATTGTTTTCATAAAACCGAATGTTTTACCATTCTGCAGAAACATAAAAATGTTAAAAGCAATTAAACCGCTAAAGTGCAAAATCTTAAGATCTAACATTGTTTTCTCAAAACTCAATTTGGTTTTACAAGCTCCAAATAATTGCATAAACTAAACATGTGCAATGTGTTTTAATTATGTTTAGGAAGCACACAGACCATGCAGTGATATGCTGCGAAAATATACATTTTCAAAAGTTTAATGTAAATAATGTGGAAAAAAGGGGGGAAAAATGTTTAACAAATTAAACAACGTTAGTGGATACTAAGAAAAGGAGTTTGGTTCGCACCAATCGTATATAATACTTGACCCATCATTTAAAAACGATACAATATACATAATTTGAGATTCTACGGTTTATTCTATACGGTCCTCTCCGTAACGGATCCATCGGCTTGTCCGAAATATGCTTTCTTCGCCATTCCCACAAACAATCCGGTTTCTACGACACCTGCCAAATCGGAGGAAATTAGTTGCTCTTCACATTTTTTGGTTTAATATTGGGAGTATATGACTCAAAATTGCACCAAAAAAACTTAATAAAAAGCCATTTTTGATCAATAGACATAAATCAAAAAACATTTTACTAAAATGATGACACATTAAAAAAAACAGGTTAACAAGACCAGAAATCAGCTTAATTTTTTTTCCAAGTTAACAAATTATGCATCCAAAATCTTGTTTAAAATAATGCTTCAAAATGACGATTTCTGATGCAATTCTTCTGTTTTTTTGGTAAACGACAGAGTAGTTTTCTTGGTAAAATGATTTTTTATGCAAAATTTATCTCGCTACAAAATCACAGAATTGCATCAAGTTAACATCCTGAAATTTATCATGCCAGAGCCAACCTGTCCCATAACTCACCTGGAATCATCTTGATTGTTTGATTGATGACTGTCCAGTCTCCGGCACTGCTGAACTTCCAGTCGAGGATGAAGTTGCTATTGTCCGTGATGACCGGTCCCTAAGCGCCAATGGAAACAGTAAACGACAATTCTAAAAACCTTTATATCTTAGAACATGTAAATACTGACCGCTTTCATCTTAGCCATCCTAAGCTCGGCGATACCACCCAATTTTGAGAGTTGTTTGGCAACAGGAACATAGGCCATGGGAATGACCTCGATCGGGACACCTTTGGTCCAGTTGGTACCCAACTCCTTGGAATCTTTTCTGTAATAGCAATGATAAGTTAAGAACCAAATATGGACAGTTGTCATACAAAGTCGAACCTCATAAAGATAGATCTTAAGGGACTGTAAACTGTAGTTCGTATCATCGGACGTATTTTGTGACAAACTTATCTCGCAATAATGTTTAAATTTTAAAACACAAATTAACGTATTATGACTAATATTATATTGATTAGTAAATACAAGAAGCTACTACAGTTATCAGTTTTGTAATTGCACATTTTGGGGCATTATTGAAATGTTGATCAGAGAGTAACATTTTTTTGTCTTTTGATAAAAATTGTCCTTTTAATAAGTTGACATCGAAATGCTTCATTTTACGTACTTCGTTATGGATCGATTTTTCAACATTATCCAACTCACAAATATTTCGAATCATTTAACCAAAAATCCCATGAAGAGAATTTATTGCTTCTTTTTCAGTTTGGCAGCCCAAATATGACTTTTAAGCATTACCATAATATTAGCGAATGTGGGTAACATGACATCAGCCATGCGGCAGGAAATTTGCAGACCTTACACATTCCATCGGATTTGTACCGCAAGATTTACTCGCCTAAAATCTGCAATGACGATAAACTCCTTTGCACAAGATGCCACAATTTTCTCTTGGGTTAAGCAGCCGCCTCCACCCTTAATCAGCGTTAAACTGGAATCGGCTTCATCAGCACCATCAATGGCGACATCAAGCTGAATCATGAAAACAAGATAAAAAAGTAGGATTAAGTTATGTTAATTTCATGATGAAATATGAGATACGGGTACTTACGACAGGATGTCGTTCCAGGTCTGATAGATAGAGATTGTGGTTAACGATCAGCTGTCGAGCCTGAAATGCCAAGAAAAAAGTAATTTTGTAAGTTTGTGAAGTGTTATAAATGTTGTTTTTAAAATGAATTAAATTTCGACGAATTGTTTTCAGTTAAAATATGCATTGGTTTGCATATTAACGTTTGCTACAAATCTCATTTCCAATTACAAGTAATGAATATAAGGAAATTAATTTAAATATATTGGCGAAAACAATATATATGAAAAATATTATTGATGTAAAATCATTCATTCAATTATATTTAAGCAATTTTGCAAAAAAAAAATAGTTGCGTGTTTCAAGTAAAGAAATTCAATCATGGCTAAATAGACATTGTATTTTGGGAAGTTTGTAAATTAAATATTTTTTTTACCTCGAAAAGATAACTATTGTATGCTTTAATTTATAATTACAGGATATATGACAGAAAACTAAAAACATCCTGCAAACTGTAAGATAATTATTTCCTCATACTATACCTGAAATGATGTTGGTACGCAGACGACCTTCAGTCCTTCTTTGGCAACGCGTTCAGCTGGAGCAAAATAGTAAAATGAGACAACTTTTCATTGTACGAGTCGAGGTCGGTTTTGGAAAAGGTCAAAGGTCAAGGTACGTTTGCGAAAAATAAGTCGATTAAAATGTTTTTCAGAATTTTCACCATTTTACAATACTGACCTAAATGTTCGACTGCGTACACTACAGTTGACCCACTGCCGATGCCAACGGCGAAACTGTTCTAAAATAGACAAAAATATCCCAAAATTGGACAAAAATTCTAAAAAATATGTTGACCAGTGCCTATAGGCTACCGGGTTAGGATTACTGACAGGGTCAAGTCTTTATCTCGCAAAATTATAAAAACAGCGCAAGCGATCAAAAGCTGCAGATTCAACAATAATTCAGCATGTTGAACTCATCTGAAAGCTACGCCGAAAGTGAAATCGTCCCGTTTATAGGAAATAATGCACAAAGTTTGAGCAAACCAAGCCAGATAATCAGGTTTGTGACTCATTTTATTTCAAATGTTGATGTATCTGCTTACCTTGATGTGATTGTCAACGGCGGCAATAGCTGCCTTCTTCTTGGCGAGCTCAAGCTGATCCATATTCCCGCCAATTGCTAATGATTTCGATCGAAAAATATGATTAAAAACGATTAGATTAGCAGCGAAGTTTCGACCGGCACATTCGCGAATCCACGGACGAAACATAAAGGTTGGGAAAATCAAAAGCGATAGGATACTCCTTTTAAACGAAGGGCTCTACATTGAGCCAATGGTGTACAGGCACAGCGCACGTTATTACCGGTGTGACGGCACTTTTGATATTTGTTTGGCAGCCGCGCTGCAGCGCCGCCCTGGATGTTTCTAGCTGCGTAATTTAACTCGCCCATCACAAGTTTGCACATGCCCACAGGGTAGCACACTAGTGCACATTGGTTAAGTACATACTGTATATAGCGCCCCGTTTGAAAGAAGGGAAATCATCTAACCTAATATAATCTAAACAAATTAGTTATTTAGGCTAAGGCCCTCTGAGAGGAATGATATCTGGGGGTGCAATGTTTCTTCCTGGCCCCTTCCCTGCTCCATTTTGTTGCAGACTTTGCCAAAATGTTCTAAATAGGGGCTAAGATTTTTTTTTAATTTGTAATAATATTCACAATTAATAATTTTCACAATTTTTCAAAATGAACTAATGAAAATCTGAAAAAAATTACAAAATAGACTTAGAACATTTTTGTAATATTTTGCAAATTTGTACCCCGGAAATTCAGAAACTTTGCAAATTTGTTCTTGGAAGGTACTGAAAATGTGGTTAAATTTGTCCCGAGAAAAAGCTGAAAATTTTGCAAAACTGATCCTGCTCGGAAAATGTTATAAATTTTGCTTATTTGGTCTGTGAAAAAGGTTGACAATTAGAAAAATTAATACACAGAAATTAAAAATGTCAACATTTAAAATGTTACACATTTATCTTTGGGAAATGTTGAATGTTTGGTAAATTTATACTCGCGAAGGTTGAAAATTCTGCAAATTTGAACTCGGAAGGAGTAGAAAATTTTGTACATTTGTACTCGGAAGAACTTGAAAATTTGGAAAATCTGTACTCGGTAGTAGTTTAAAAAATTTTGCAAATTTTTTCCCGGAAAGAGTTGAAAATTTTAAACAAATTGTCCCTAGAAAAGGTTAAAAAATGTAAAATAAAATTTGTACTCAGAAGGAGTGCAACATTTTGCAAATTTGCATAAGTAAGGGTTGACAATTTAACAAATCTATAATTTGAAAATGTTGAATATTTTGCAAATTTGTACTGGTGTAAATTTATCAAATTTTTCAAATTTGAATGTCACAAATCCCATTTAAATGTTATAATCAGAAAACGGTAAAGATTAAAAAATACAAAATTTATTGTTTTTTTAAACCCAAATGATCAAAGAAGCTGATTCCAGGATATGCTAATTAGCCTGCCAACGTTGGGGCCCTGCGGCACAGTATATGAAATATAAGTAGGTGCACTCTCCGCTTTTTGGGTGCAAAAACAGCGTAGCACCGCCCTGTTGGTTGAAGTTATATCATAAGATAAAGCCACGCCCACCTACGATTCGTTTGCAAGCGCAGGGCGTGGCTGAGAGCGGGTTGATATTGAAGATATCACTTCAACCAACAGGGCGGCGCCACATTTTTTTTCGCACCAGAACATAAAAGGCGCCGACACCGAGTGCACCTACTTATATTTCGTATATTGTGCCTGCGGGTAAGTGAGTCAAATACCCCTATCTTAGCTCATCATTGTATCTTGAAATTTTGGTCATTGTACATTTTTCTTTGATCTTCTGGAATTTTCAAAAACAATAGCACAGTAATTTTTTTTTATCGGCCACTTTTGTTATCAGTTGGTACAATTAGAAATGTTTTGAAGATGTATAAAGTGTGCTATCTGCGGTGCCGTTTTGAACTTACAAATGTCCACGTGGACATTTTGTCCCCCCCCGCCCTGTGGAAAATCCTTGACCAACCCCCCCCCCCCTCCCCCCTCCACCCTCTAGCTGTCCACGTACAAAATGCACAGCCCCGTATTTGTTTCTAAATTCCTCATTTAGCCAGTTGCTGAGTTGTAAAGGGCAGAGGGCTAAATATTGGCTACGGCTATTTAGCCACTTATGCTTATATGGCTTTTAATCCTGCCATAGGGTGGGAGCACATTGAAACTTTTAAATTAATGGCGAATTCGACTCATTACACCAGGTGCAGGTGCATGTTCTGGTGGGTGTAAACCGATCACGTGCTATG
>JAQGAO010002582.1:0-19190 GCA_034697705.1 Ommatoiulus sabulosus
CAAGAATGCAAGGAGGGAATGTTAATTGGTAACAAAGAATGTTAGTTGCTAACCCAAGGTTAGCAATGGCCCTGAGATGGGAGTGCATTCCCTAACAAAAAAGAACGAGTTTTTGCTTTTTGACAGTGGCCCAAGTGAAAGACGCATTCTAATATTTACCACGCAACGAAATCTTCAGCTAATTGCACAATCTGAGCATATCTATGGAGATGGCACGTTCAAAACAGTGCCCATTCTTTTCCAACAACTTTATACCATTCATGGAATTCGAGAAAATGCTGTCATTCCAGCTGTTTTCGCTTTACTCCCTGGAAATCGTGAAAACATATACAGCACATTGTTTCAGAAGTTAAAAGAAATTGAGCCAAATATGGCCCCGAAGACTGCAATGGTGGACTTTGAGCTGGCTGCTATTAATGCTTTTAAAAATACATGGCCTGGAATCACATGTCGTGGCTGCTTTTTTCACTTTAGCCAGTGCATTTTCGATCAATTCAACCACAATCCACAATGGATTACAGAAACGTTACGGAAGTGATGAAGAATTTGCTCTTTAAATGCGATTATTTCCAGCTTTAGCATTTGTTCCAGCTGCAGATGTTCAACCTGCTTTTGAACAGTTAATTTGTAAGGCCGACATGCCTCTGGCAGATACTCGAAGATACTTGGATAGGTCGACCTCAACGTCGAAATCAACGCCGAAGACCAAAAAACGCAATTCAATTAAGGAACTGCTTTGAATCAGTGCAACAGGATCCTCCTACAACCAACAAATCCATCGAAGGGTGGCATCATCCTTTTCTTCTCCTCTGGTGCCGTTTCCACCATTGCCTCATATAGCTTCTGATATAAATTAATGTTGTTGCTCACGAAGCATCAAACCAGCCTGATATGACCAGCTTTGGTAATTAGTTGAAGTTGATTTACTGATCGACATTGATTTACAGAATTATAGTTCACAACTCACTGTTTGCCGAATCCTTCCTTTCCCCGAGAGTTGCAACGCGAACAAATTAATTTTAAAGTTAAAAAATTTTAGAATTTCTGGACTTTTCCGAAATTCCGCGAATTTCCACGTAGATCTTCACACTGTGGTTGCTTTAAAAGCAACCACGCTCTGCTACCATGTTGATTTTAGATAACAAACTGTTGAATGTGGCACATTACTTGTTTTCCACCATGAATCGACATTATTGTAAGAGTAAGTAGCTGAAACATTGCTGTAGCAATCCTAAATCAGTTGAGCACGATTTAGTTTGTTGTGTTGGATGGATCTTGGATAAGGTGACGTAGTCAGTTGCCCCTTGTCCATGCTTAAATTTCCAAAGTTAGGGTTGATGGTAATCTTGCTGAATCTTGGTCAATTTATGGCCTCAAAAGTTCCTTCTAACTCACAGTATCAGATGAGAAGATCCTAGGCTTGTTTCTTCTGTTTTGAAGACAAACTTTCAAGCCGTAGTCAGTTAGTCGATCCTGAAGTTTCACTTCCACTGATCCATCTCAGTGATTATTAGTTTGATTGCAGGCGTGAATTTCGCTTGAAATCCACTAGTCGCGATCGTTAAAGAATTAATTGTAATTCCAACTTGTTTAAATTAAATGATGAATTTATCTATTCAATCACTTACAAAATTCTGAGAAGGGAAAATACTGGAGAGCGAGCCCTCGCAACCAGTCCCTACAGAACCCAACAGAAAAAGAGAAAGAGCATGGCATGTGCTGATCTTAAATTGAAATTTGGAGTTGACGAGGAATTGAAGATGTCATGACCTTTCAGGTTGGATGTGAAATAGGTCATAACCTCTTTCAGGAGGCTGAAGCGCTGCAGGTCAACTTAGTGACTTACAGTGGTGGCCAAAACATATGCAACTGGTTGATAAACTTTTTCAAGTTTAAACCCAAGAAAAAAACCTTATGGGTAGCTGCATGTACATTGCATATATTTAATAATCAAGAAAAATGTAAAGATATAATTTAAATTTCTAAAAAAAATTAACAAAAGTATAATTTTTTTCCCTGGACAAAACAAATGCAACTGGAATTGCAATCGCAGATTATAGTAAGTACTACAGTAAGTATAAGATTAATAAAGTACCATATAACATGGGTGCCAGGACATATCAAGGGCCTGTTGGGCAAACAAATGGGGTTGAGAAGTCTTACCAGAATCCAAATTTTCACAGGTTGGGAACAGGTGGACAACAACCCATGGGAAATCGAGCATTAAGGTCACCTCCGAAGGAGAGGACCTTTCAAAGACAAGATCAGAGTTCAGGGTCAACCCAAGGAATTCGTTATGTTTGTAAACAAGAATGGCATTATCCGCGAGATTGTCCATTGCCAAATATATCAATCACAAATGTGCAACAGGCCCTATCTTTGCATGTTAGACATTCACCCCCGACGAAATTATTGAATTTTAATTTTGCATGTAAAACTAAGGTTGTTAAGGCGACTTTTGACCCAGGGTCAGCAACCACGTGTGTACATCATTCAGTGATGCAAGCCTTTGAACTTAAGGAAACAAATTTATCTAGATTAGATATTCAATTGTATCAAGATTTTCACGGCAATGTATCATCAGAATCAAAGGCTGTGGAGATCGAATTACATCTTTTAGGAAAGGAATTTTTATACATTTTTATAGTATCCCCAACCTTGCCAGTACCGATAATATTGGGGTAAGATTTTGTGGATAAGGTTGGTTTAATATATTAACCAACGTTACAGCTGGTCTGTTACGACGATAATTTTGAAATTATTTATACGGTGGAGCAGGCAAGTGAATTCTACCCAGAACATGAAAATTCCAGTGCCTTGGCAGGATTGGTATTTGGTTTTCAAATAGTGATATACCACCTGTATTAAGGGTTATAGCTGTCCCCATTACGCTTATGGAACCGGTGACTTTTGTCACCAATAAAAGTATCTTTTCCGAAATGTTGGGGTCCGAAAAATACCCCTGTGGGGGAAAGAATGATGGTTATTCCTTCAGAGAAAATGGTAACGGATGTTCGATCAGCATATGGGTTTTTCTTGTCTAGAGGTCGCAGTTGGTGTTTTGCCAGATTGAGGATGAGGCAGCAAAGATTTTGCCAAATGAAGAAGTGCTGGTCTGCCTCACTACTTACCCTCAGGTAATGTCGGTGGCAGATGAACTGGCATTGTTGGAGGATTGTGGAGCGTTGGAGATGCTACATGTTGAGCCTAAAGACCACGTGCCTGATAAATTAAAGTTGGATTTGGAGACCATAAGTCATCGGGAGTTCCTTGTTGCGCAGGAAGCGCCACCTGCGCAATGGTTTCATGTGGAATGGTTGGTTTGTGGCGGAAACCATAGCCCGTCCCAAAGATGTCTTGCGATGTATCAAAGGAAGAGGTGTGCCAGTGCGTTAAAAGGGGAGAAGATACCAAAAACATTTAATTTTTTATATTTTTTAATTGAAGTTTAATTTTTTATTGATGAAAGTTTTGTTGTGTGGGATAACACAGAGATTGCTCTTTCTAGAATGCCCTGGTCACAGAGTGCCAGGATTTTGCCAGGGGGATGTCATGACCCCCAGAAGGGCATGTGTGAATAGTTGTGCAGGTTGCGCAATTGGGGTAAATAACACCATGCCAAGAAGGCAATAAGGAATATTTCTCCGAGGCCAAGTAGATGTCGACCAGAGGGATAATAGGGATGGGATTAGAGAGAGATCGAGGTCGGGTTAAGATGTGTCCGTTGAGAGCTGTATTTTACGATTATGCGGAGTTACTTTGCGGTTGGTAGTATGTTTGGTACGTCTTTGCGTTTATTTGAATGTAAACTGTATTGTGGTGATCCTGAGGGGAATAGCGCGTCGGTAACACTGATCTCAGGAACATTCATTTCGTTAATCTGTGTGGCGCAAGAGCCTTTAAGAATGGTCTTTGACCTTACTGGGATTGGCATAAGCTAATGTATGTAGCGAGCAGTGCGAGTTTTGTTCGACCCTCCGTTGAGTGTATAATAAAGAGTTGGCCAGTTATTTGTGTGCTTTGCACTCTTTTTTTGCTTATTCCGGTAGTTTCTGGGGTAAGATTGGGGTATAGAACATCCTTACAATATGACCATGTTTTCCAAAAATTAAAGAACTTTAACCCCATCCTACATGTCCTTTAAATCCCTTGATACTTGTTTTATTCATCATCATCAAGCATGAGTGCGAATGCCAGTTGCTGTCTAACCAGCAAATGAACTTCATCTAGAAACTGATTTCTAAGTACAATTAATGATAACTTCAAGGAATACTGCAAATGCCCGACCATAACATTACCTCTACATATGCAGGGTGAATAAAACATCCTCATCTCACCCAATAACATTTAAACCGTTGAGATATGACACATATGGGTGGCCACATGTATAGGAAGTCAGGTGTGCATTATCCACTGGTGCAAACACATTTGACTCTTGCCCATTTTTTCAAGGTCATTCAGACCGGAAGTACATGAAGGACACAAAATAGACATACGGTCCCAATTAGAAAGTTGTAGGGCATCGTAAAATTAGTTGAATGCGTGCATTTGCGACATTCCATTATCAATATTCGCGTTCCAAAGCTTTTAGTTGACTTGTTTGCTAACCTGCGCAGCAGAAGTGCAATGCAGGAAAGCTCGTACTAGAATATTCGGGGGAAGGGCTAATTCACAGATTAAACATTGAAACTGAGTGAATAACGAATGTAGAAACACCGAGTAGTGCAGTAACTTGACCCCTTAAGATGTGCTTTATATGAATGTAATTGGAAATGTTGCCATTTCGTAATTCACCCAGTTTCAATGCTTAATCTGTTAATTGGCCCTGCCCCCAAATACTCTAGTACGAGCTTTCCTGCATCGCACGGCTGCTGAGCAGGTTAGCAAACCAGAGAAAACAAAAATGTTGTTTGGAACGCGAATATCAATAATGATATGTCACAAATGCACCCATTAAACTAATTTCACGATGCCCTACAACTTTCTAATTGGGAACATATGTCTATTTTGTGTCCTTCACGTACAGTACTTCCTGTCTGAATGACCTTGAAAAAATTTGAGTGAAGTCGAATTAAGCCTCATCCTGTATAATAATATGAATTGTAAATAACGCTATCGCATTAGATAATCAAATGTTAATAAGTGTCCATTCACTAAATACCTCGGAAATATCTACGGCAGGCCGGCCAAGAAGACGACATTGCAGAGGGAATGTTCATCGTACCTGGAACCGCGGCACGTACAGGACTCACAAACGCTGTTCGTGAACAACAGGCATGCAGGGTGTCAGATATTTACTGTACTTGGAATTTCCCAAAAAAAAAAATTGTGTGTTGAAAGAGAGTGGATAATCTAATTTGCTCAAAACCACGACGAGGAAAGGCACATTGCGCTGATAAATTTCGCGGTCCTTACAATTGCATTCCGGTTGCGGTTCTACAGAGTCCCGTATCGCTCGCGCTCTAATTTCATTTCCCAATAGTTGTTAAGTTTGCCAGAGAACACTAGCTAATAAAAATTAAAAATAAATTTAATTATTCAAGTGATAATGCTAAAAGGTAGTGAAAAATCCGACTACAGATAGTAAAACTATCCCTATATCCACTATAAATTAATAAAACCATCCGTATTCAGTACAAAAGAAATTACATTGCTGATCAGCAAGTAACACTCCCCGGACTCCGTCCTATTAACTGATGACTTTTCATGAAAAACTTTCCATCTTTCAATCAACCATCCTATGTTAGTGCTTAATACAATTATAATTTCAAAACAATGATAATGTTTTGATGAACTGACTCTTGCCACACGTCAACCACTATAGTCAGGATAGCTTTTATTAATAGATTAATGTTGAATTCTGTACCAATCGAAGCAACCTCATTTATCGGAACCCATGGTTGACAGGGCATTCCATAAAATTTGTTTAGGATTTTTTGTACTGGAAAAAACATTACGATAGATACTAATGTAAGTCCCCTTTTCTTCTTCTATTAAATATTGCTCTTAATTAAAAATCATTGAATGTTAAATAAAAATGATCATTTGTTCATAAACTATACGTGTAATTGGAAAAAGCGATACCTAATGGAACAGACAGTATGTAATGAAAACCGAAATGACCAAAAAAAAGTACTGACCTTAAATTTTTTACGAGCTGTCGAGATTCTATTCAAGTTAACTCCAATTTATGGATAGCCCCTGTATGGGCGTTTCATGTTTAATTCGATATTGCTTTGTAACTAGACACTTAACAAATATAGTATCAACTACCGATTATATATGGACTCAAATATTAGAACTTTTGGAAATAATTACAACATTTGATTTCATACCAATTAACAACATGTTATACTTTATCAGAATACAATTACGGATAAACGAAGTTCCTACGTTATTGATGAAAAAAAATTCCCTCTGACGTACGGAGCTCCGCACGTGTCTTCAAAAGCTGTTTTACGCATTTAAACTATGAAATTTTTTTCGAAAAAATTAAAAGCGATGAACTGAAAAATAAAACTCGTTGATAACTTCATGATGATTTTTTTGTTCGATTTTTTCGTAGAAATTGATGCTTCGATCTCTGAATAGTTCGGGCGAACCCCATTTCGTTATCGAAGATTTTAAAGCTTGCCCTTTCACAGCGGCCATTGACCAAAATCACTCCGCACTGGAAATATAGTACTCCCAAAATACGATAAAACATTCCACCCATAACGATAACGCAACAAAATTTCTACGGAGATTAATTAATGGAAACATATTAGATAATTGAATACAAAATTTTAAAAGTTGAACTGACCGTTTGGCGATTGGTTTTCAGATCAACGTCCGAACTAGAATCATCCGCCTTGAGAAGCGCGTGAACTGTGCAGTGGTCTGTTCGTTCATCGACTCTACTCTAGTTTTGTTGGCAAAAGACGGTTAGAAAACGAAAGAAAATTTATTCGGAGGCCGAAAAGATTATCTGGACGCGTTTTCTCGCTAGTTCGTCATGGTTTCTGCTGAGAAAAACAGTGAAGAGCGTCCATCAAGTGAGTCCAGTCCCAATGGTTTGTCCACCGATGGCAGCGCCGCTGACGACACGGAACATGAAGGAGGCAAGTACTGTTGTTTGCGGGCAATAGAAAGGCAGCACGCCAAACTTTATTAATTAATATAAAAAGTGGATTTGTTTGGTTGAAAAACTTCGCTACGGCTAGTCTGATTCCAATGAATGCGTTTTCAGACCATGGAATGCGAGTTGGAACAGAATATCAAGCCATTATTCCGGAAATTCTGAATGTTGCTGGTATGTACGGAGTCCCTCACCACTTTTCATTCTCTCAATACCTTGTTAATTCAATTTGGACAATTTCAATAAGAGAAAATTATGTCTCTTTTGGTAAAAAAGGACTGAAAATATTGCCGCGGTCTGTTCTAGATCATTATCCCGAGTGTTTACCGGAGAAGGCATTGCTGGTGTGGTCACCGAGCCCAGAAATCACTGAAATGAAATGTAAGGACTGACATTTTTTGGACACCACTGTAACCCTCCATTTTCTAAAGCACTAAAAACTCACAATGAAAATGTTTTTTTCTTACAATTTTTTTAGTGGATGAATTCGTGTCCACTTCGAAGGAAAAATATGGCTACAATGCAGAACAGGTTGATTGTTCTACCTCTATCAATATTAACAGAATTTCTTTTTAAATATTTTATTTGTGTTAATTGGTACTATTTAAATTTAATTTGCAGGCCCTAGGAATGTTGTTTTGGCATAAACATGACTTGGAAAGGGCCTTTTCTGATTTGCCCAATTTCACTCCCTTTCCTGATGAGTGGACCGTAGAAGATAAAGTTTTGTTCGAGCAAGCTTTTCAGTTTCATGGAAAAAGTTTTCATCGCATCAGACAAATGGCAAGACAGTCTATATCTTAAATATTTTCTTGAATTTTGACGTTGAATAACGTCTATTCCTGACTTAAGGGGGTAGTTTTGTAGTTCCGAATGTAGTACAAATTATATCGATTACTTATTCCACACAATTCCCGATTAAAGGTTTACGAAAAATGTGCAATTATAAATCTCTGTACAAATATTCGATTAAGTGCGGGGAAAATGGGTCATTTTATTGACGGACGTCATCAATTACAATTCTGATGACGTCATACATAAAGACTAACGATGCCGACATGCATCGAAATTCTGATGATGTAACCCATACAAATTATTCGGATGACGTCATTTGTTAAATTATGATCTTGTCGTCATTCCTTAAATTTTGATGATGGCGGCATCATTTACTGTGCAGCCCCAGGTGTAGTTCTACATTAAAAAAATATTGCAGGATAGCACAGCATTGCTTGTGTCATTTTTTAGTTTTTTCCAAAAGAGTCAATTATATGCTACTATAATCTTTAAAAATAAAATTTACTTCTGCAAAAATTTTCTTAGTCTACTCAAAAAAGAACATGAGAACAAGCAGTAAAGAGTGGAAGAAATTGTAATTTTCATTTGGTGTGGACGTGTGTGCCTAGGGGCCATTCAAAAAGGACGTCCTTATGCAGGGGGTATGTTGAGTCATGAACACAATGTGGAAGGGGAGGGAGGGGTTATGACCATCTACGACGTCCACTTAAAAAAAATTGCCAAATAAAATCAGTTCTCAGGGTAAAAGGAAAATTGATTGCAATATCGCATAGGTGATGTGTTATGAATTGCAAAAGTCAGTAAACACTAAACAGGGTACCCCCAGACATGGATCGTCAGAGAAGGTAGTCTGGATTCAACGCATTGATGTTGTCACAGTCCAAAATTAATGCTTCTACTAGTACGTGGTTAGCTCAAGGCCCATTTTCAAACTTTGAATCGTCCCCAGTACAAATTTGCAAAATTTTCATTTTTCTCAAGGAAAAACTTGCAAATTTTTAAACCCATTCCGTGAACATCCTTACAAAATTTTTAAAAAAATTCCACGTTTTCCAGAGGACCAATTTACAAAATTTTCAACTATTTTCGAGTACAAATTTACTACTGTTTCCAAGGAGAAATTCGCACAATTTTCAACTGATTTTGAGTACAAATTGACAAAATTCTCAACCTTTTCAGAGTACACATTTTTAAAATGTGCAACGTTTCAAAGTACAAATTTGCAAAATCGTGGATAAAATGCACTTTTATCGTTGGCCAGTGAAATTTATTTAAAAACCTGGAAAAATCTGGGAAGTTGAATATGAAATTTTTGGGGAAACCCTGGTAAGGATCAAATAAAATGATGCTATTGTTTTTGGAAAATCCTGTCCAAAAATAATAGCATTATTTTAATTGATCTTTGCCGACATGTACATGTAGGCCTACAATTTCCCTCTTTGCGCCTTACCTCACTGGGGACCGTGGACCCTGATTTCGGATATCATTTGCACCCCAGAACTAATTTTAAAGATCCGGTGTGCGAAATTGTGACAGATTTTTTTTGGAGTTTCGTAATTCTGAAGTATTCAATTACTGATAGTAGGGTACTGAGTTGAATTGAATTTTGAGGACGTACTTTTTGAATAGCCCCCTATCAGGATTTTAACGAATGACGTCACCATCGGAATTTTAACAAATGATGTCGTCATCATAAATTTCATAATGACATCATCTTTAAATATCATCATGAAGTATATTTAAAATTTCAATGAATGGCATCATCATTTACTATGATGGTGGCATTTTTCGGATATTTTTAGGACCTCTGAAAGTCTATAACTACCAAATTAAGTCTGGGGAAGACTTAGCTCTACATCAAAATATTTTATTTTAAACTCCTGATGGCAAACAAACTTGAAAAAAAAACTCCTGAAAACAAACTTCCATATCCAGAATTTAATATGCTTTTTAAAACAAAAACAACAGAATGTTTTGCAATTGCAATCTAAATATATATTTTTGAAAGGAAAATTAAATTTAAATTTGAATTGCTACACAATTTTATTTAGTTTTCTAACAATTATGGATTTTGGACTTTGCAACTTTTATGTCGACCATCATCAAGTTAATGTCATCATGTATTCTGTCATAAATGTTCGACTCTGTGACATATTTTAAATGTATCCTGAATATTGATCATTTAGTATGACAGCTGAATTTCTTCCAAGTAGTTCTTATCCAATTTCTTTACATTCCTTGACCGGACGCCCTTATGACCATAACGTTGTCATTCTTTATATAATGAAATTTGATAAATTGATACTCTTTTAAATTAAGATAAACATAATCCTGATAAGATTGATGTCTTGTGAATATTAAGTAAAATTATTGGTTAAAAATGTGGTTTTATGTGGCATCTATTTTTAAAACAAAATACTTTGTTTTATATTTTTCAATTATCATGTTTAAAGCTTTAATTGTTGGATGCTACTTTCAAAACTTCTCTTAATGTGTGCATGAACTTAAGACTCATAAAGTGTCATCATGTTTTTCAGTTACCTGACAAATCCATATCTAGTTTAGTGAAATATTATTACTCTTGGAAGAAAACTCGTTGCAGAACTAGTGTCATGGATCGTCAAGCAAGAAAGCGAGCAAGCCAACGTGACGAAGGAAGGTCGGCTTGGTTTGTAATTCTCTGTGGATTTTGTAAATTTTGTTATTGCAGCCGTTAGGTGACAGTTTTTAGATATGTCCAATAAGTTATCTTGGCTGAAAAAAATATTTTTAATTACTTGTAGTGAAATCGGTTCTGATGATAATTCCAACAGTGACAGTGACTATGAAACTAATAAAGAGCAGGTAAGTTCAAATTACGTTTGTTATAAAAATCGTATAGCAATAAAAGTCACTTATCGTGATTTTTTTAAAGCGTAGAATCGTGTGATCCAGGCAATTACTTCCATAATTTACTGCAACAGACAAATCAACACTGTATATATAAAATAATAATATCTTCTATACATTAAATGTATATATTATATAATTATTATAAAAATTCTTTGCAAATTAGCACCCTAAATAAGTGGAAATAATAGAATATTTAAACTTGCTTCTTGGACTTGCCTTCTGAATCAATGAGGTTGCATCTGAACATTAAGCTACATCCACTTGCTTCTGGAAACATAAACATAAGTTTCCAGAAACATAAATGCAGACAATTTACAAGTTTGTCTTAAGAAACACATGGCAACAATTACCATCAAGAAGTTCCTCTGTGTTTTCTTCAGTGTGAAGTAGCTTTAGACTTAATTGGCTCTGTAAAGCATGTTATTTGCTTCAGTGTTCAAGATGGAAAATGAAACGCTTGTGATCGGAGATCCCAATAGATAGGGACGTTTGTGATACCTACTTTCAAATTTTATTACTTTCCAAGGCATAGTTAGTGACAAATTTTATGATGATGCAGGTGTGCCCTACAGTTTTCCTCTTCACTTCTAAACTGGTCTCTGCAGTTTGTCAAACCAATTAAAGAATGGGTAATTAAACAGACTTTTTGAATGTAAATGCACAGCAGTTTGGCAAAGCCCAATGGTCTCTGCAGTTGTTCATAATCTCAGATCTCCATTCTCAAAGGGCGTCAGCAGAATTGCTAAGGCTGTTTGTAGAGGTTAGCCTATTAGTTCTGTTAAAACTAGTACATCAGTTTGAGTACCTCTAGAGTTCCAGTCTCAAAAGATGTCAGTAGAATTTCTATGGCCGTTTTTAAAAGGACAGCCAATTAGTTCTGCTAACATTTCATTTGTTGTAGTACTGTTGAATAAAAAATAGCATAGCTGCCAATATGTTAGATATACAGTAGGATACATTTTCATGAAATTCAGCACAAATGTAGTGATGAAAAAAATTTAATGGAAAATTGAACTCGTGGATCCCATTTGAAAAGAGAACCGAAATGTACTGTTCTATAAATTGTTCATTTACTGCAGTTAAATGCAACATGGAATGAATTTAAATTTTTTTTAATGGAAATGATGTTTTCCATCTTTTTGGAATGTTCTTTGCGAACCCCTAGCGGCACTTTGGGGAGCTGCTGTTAGGGTATACATGTTATGATTTTTTGTGGCTTGTGTAAATTTCAATAACTACAGTTTAATTTCTGTTTAGTTTGATTCTTTGATTTCGTTTTTTTTTTTATTTATACCAATTTGATTTATTTTTATGATTATGTTCAGAAGGATAATCAAGGTGGCATCAGAACTCCTTGCGCAAATTGTTCTGCTTCTACATCACAAGGGCAAGCCACTCCAAAGGGAAATCTATGCCCAGGCTGTTACCATTATTGGAGGTAAAAATGAAACACCTAATGGCGTATTCGAATGGTCCAAACTATCTGCACTGGTGTACACCGAGTGTACGTTCATGCACTTGTTCCACTCGATTGGTCCATGGTGTATACTTCAGTGTAGTCGGTGCACCCTACTGGCGTATTCGAGTGGTCCAAAAAATGTGAACCAGGTGCACATCGCCTACACCGTCGAGAGAGCCGGTGTAGGCGGTGCATCCAACATGGCAGATTATATTTCGTCTGCTGTTCTTTCCTGAATGGCTCTTTTCAAAATTGGCGCTGCTTTGGCAGCCGATTTGCACTCGCGTGTTCGAGTGGAAAAACGTGGTGTAATGCACCGGCGACGTGATGAGGTTGCACTGCGCCAAAAATGACACATGATCAAGTTGCACTGGAAAGAAACTCCACTACACCGGTGTGGACGATCCGAATACGCCATAAGCAACAGGCTATGTTAAACAACTTGATGGGGAACAAACGCAGCAATTATAATTTTTTTTTTATCAAAATAGACGAACTGGTTCAATGAAGCCAGCAAGCGGTCCTATTAAAAAACAAGATCTTAAGGATCGGCACAATCCCATTAAAAGTAAACGAAAGCCACCTCGTGGCATGTACCTTAACCACGAAGACTTAAAAACCATTGCATTGGGCCCCCCTGGACAAGGAGATGCCGTCTTAAAAAGTATGGATTCTGAAGTTGTCGCCCTTAAGCGCCAGGTGAATACATGATCAGATTATTGTTATGTCGTTTTTTTTTTAAAAGACTGAGGAGATAAGTTGATGTATGGTCTCCCATTTTTTTTACTTGCCACTTAATGTAGTATGCTCTCCTGCCTGTACTATTTAAAGCGTAATTTTGCTGACATTTATTATTTATTCATACAACATTTACCTGGTATATACATCTCATTTTCTATTCAGATAATTTACTTTTAAAATGAAATTCAATATACGAATACTAAAATATATTATCAATAAATATCGTCATATGGACGATCTTGCACACCTTCAGAGGTCATATTCCCCAATTTGGATAACACTGATGTAGTGAATATTTTTTATAACAACAGGTGCAAAATAGTAAGCAGATTATTAGCGCCTTGAAACATAAGACTGGAGGAGGAATTGACGAATATCGACTTTTAGAGGTAAGTTCTACAAAATGTCCATTCACTGTGGCCAGTTTGCAGGCATAGCTTTTATCCAATGCAAAAATTTACAAAACTAAGAATGAATTGAACGGCGAAATAGCCATGGCATTTCTCCTATTCTATCCTGCATATCCAGAAATGCTGTACTTTGTACCAGGGCTGTATATTTATTAATATATATATTTTGTAATTTGAAGAGTTCGTCAAGAATGAATGCACGTTGGACCAATGAAGAATTATTATTGGCAGTGCAGGGTGTGCGAAAATATGGAAAAGACTTTAAAGCTATTGCAGAATGCATTGGAAATAAAACAGAGGCGCACATCAAAAGTTTTTTCATAAATTATCGTCGACGTTACAATCTGGATGACATTTTGCAAGAATATGAAGCGGAAAATGGGCCAATCATAGATGATGACGATAAAGATGAGAAGGTGGGAGCTCAATTATTTTTGTAACGGCTTTCTGACTCGCCGTGTTTCTTTGATTTTAAGAGGCACTTTCTGTTTCCCTATAATAATTATAACATCTTTAAGAAGTACAACGTGTCTTAGAAGCAAAATTAAATTACATTAATTTATGGTGCAAGCAATATTATCACTTTACTTAAGACATGTAGAACCGAGCAAGGTGTCTGATTGGTTAGCATTCTTGCCTCGAGAATTGTTTTTGAAATGTCTGATATTTCTTTGAATGGTCTGCTACATCTTTTCCGATGTTTTTTTGTTTGTCTGTCATATCATTTAACGTAGTCTAATGGTTTTTTTTTTAAATTTTTGTAACTTTTTATTCCAGATGGATATTGACATCTCGCCTTCTAACTCTGCCTCAAATAGCAACAGTGGAACATCGACTCCTGTTGCCAAAACCTTCCAGTCAGCATCATCCACATTGAACAACAGTGCGACCAACAACAATACCTCAGCAAGTAGTAGTAATAACAGTGGCACTAGCAATCCACCTTTAACAATGATTACCAGTGTGCCTCCGCCGCTACTAAAACCCGTCCAAAGCCCCAGTATCATGAACAGACCCCCACCACCGTTGCAAGCGCAACAGGCTGCAGCAGCATCTAGGTGAGACAAATGTACCTAAACTATGGAGCACAACCTTCTTCATTTACTGTGCATGCCTATGTGCATGGAATTGCTTTCTTTCATCTACTTGTTATTTTCTTGTGTGCAATTTTGAACCAACTATCAATGCCCGCTATTCTTACATTTGACATGTACTTTTATGAGCAAGTTAATGTTAGATCATAAACCTATTTATAAGTGCATTATCTTAAGTTGGCGGCAAGCGAGAGTATTGGTAGCATGTGTAGATTGACGCAAAAAGTCATTGTTGAAAGAAAAGTTGTATTAGATAAATAATGTATATGGTAGTTTGGTCATATACTAAATGGCTGGTGATATGAATGCGTGTGTAGCACAAAACTGATTATTTAATAATTGCGCCCATCGTGTAATGGGATGAGAGACATCTCTCGTGAAAAACTATTTCAGTACTTTTTGAAATTACTTCTGCCAGGCATAAATTTATAGAATTTGTAATTTCTTTTTACCTTTATGGTTTCATCGATGAGTATGATCAACAAATTGATATTTTATTGACATTAAAAAAAGTTTCATCGCATTATAATCATGGTCGTATATCATTAAATAACTAGTGCTTTACAAATCTAGAATAAACATGAATGTGCATTTCAAGATTAGTTAAAATACTTAGTTTAATTAATGTGATTATTTAAGCTTGTTTAGTTTAAACAATTAGGTAAGATGTTTACTTACTGTACATAATCTGGTAACATCCTTCAGCTCATACACGTCCACCTTAAAATTTAAAAAAATAAACTGATGAATTTGAAATGAATGGTGGGCAGTGTTGTAACATCCTTCAGCTCAAACACGTCCACCTTAAAATTTAAAAAAATAAACTGATGAATTTGAAATGAATGGTGGGCAGTGTTGTCACCGGTAAGGGTCGCTTGCATAATGTCAACACAGCTTCAAATTAAACGTGAAGTCAGGCGTATTTGTTGTTGACTTCTTAATGTGAATCCTGTGTACATTGACATCTATGCATAAATGACCCATAGCTTTGACAAAAGCCAATTACATACTATACAGTATGTGCTTTACTTACATGTACACTGTACATGATCTAATAAAGTTATAAAGTAAACATGGCCGAGTAACTAGGAAGGAAGTTCTCTTGATAATCCACGAAACGACGATAAACTCAGGTATCTTGGAAAAAAAATGTTCCCTTTTCCCAAATTCATTGTTTGTATTGTATACTGTATGTAGGCCATTTCAGTAGCTTGGTTCCATACAGTAGCCATTTTTCAGTTTTCTTCTTCACTATGCAGTTTGCATAGTCCAAAAAACGATCAACATTCGTCTGGAATGAATCTTGGACTCATTCATTACCTGTCAATTTTCCCACGCAAAATCTATAATGACAATTTTGTATGCGCACATGTCATTGAGTTACTGATATGAGTATCATTCTGTTTGCCTTAGGGTCATAACCTTGAAATTCGAATATTATAACGTCAAGGGTGAAATTGAAGAATGCGATACAAAGCCTATAAAAGTTTTATTGAATACATTTGATCTCAAAAATGCGCTCAGCCAGTCTTGCTAACTTATTATTAAAGTTTCTAAAATCGCCATCAACTAAAGTTTAAAAAAACATTCTATAAAATGTCAAAGCTAAATTGAACTTTTTGAATTAAAACCGCATTTTTGGCGCTTTTCCAGTTACACATTTTCAAACATTTTTGAGCAAGCTGATACAATATCATGATTTAAAAAATTGTTTGATTCATTTTTGAGGAAGCAGTTTCATGATTTGAAAAGTTTCCATAAACCGAAAGGTTGTTCTCAAAGGCTCATAATTGCTATAATATTTTGAAAGTATTTTTCCCATCCTCTTGAACGCAATGTTTTTTCAACAATTCAGAATCAAATATCTTCAATACTAACATTTTAGGAACATGTTGTATTTGATTTTTAAAGGCGGTCACACACTGGGAAAGTTATATCTGGAAACTTGGCAATTTTAGGCATGTCTTCTAAGCATTTTATGAACCATGGCTTTTAAAAAAAAAAATTTCAAACTGAAAGTAATTAGACTTCATTTATGTTGTTATAATTGACAAATTAAAACATTTCATTTCTCGTAATTCACATTCTAAAAAACAACTTTTTGAACATGCCGTATTTCCAGATATAACTTTACTCGTGTATGGCCGGCTTAACGAAGAATTATAAGTGAAAGATTAATCACCCCCTCTCATTGATCTACCTTAGGGTATTTATTTGTTGGTAACGGTTTCAAAATGACACAAGAATAAATTATATAGTGTTCAGATGATCACGTTCTTCATGATCAGATTGCCGCACAGTATTTATTTTACTTCTTTTTACAACTGTCCATGTTTGCTCATTTCTATTTTTTTTGCCACTAGAAAGCACCGTAGATCTCTGCATGCTTCCATCATGCTTGAATATGATGCGAAAGTTCATTTACGTCTGTTTTTCGTTTCTCATCTCTCATAAATATGTAAATAAAAGGAATACTGCCTGATCCGATCCTGCAATTGCCTATCGTGTTTCCAATTTTGAATTACATGCAACAATTTTGTTGTGTCTGTTTTCACAGGTTTCCCATCACCAGAACACCCCAACAGCCGCCGCCGCCATTGATCAGACCCAATTCCCTAGCAGTACCCATCATGGCCGCCATGCGCCCATCACACAATCAGCCACCGCAACTATTAACCCGCTCTGAATAACGACTGACATGCGTAGTCCCATTAAATATCATCTATCATAATTAACTATTCTAATTTAAAGTACAGTAGACTCTCAATTATTCTGAGAAATTTGCAAGAAGTTACCTGCTTAATCTTCAAAAACTCAAAAATATGATATAAGAGGGTCGTGCTAGAAATTATGGAAGCTACTCCTAATGAAATAAATAAATATGAAAATTGGGTTCCACTTATTGGAACAGATTTGATCATTTTTCCTACAAATCAAAAGAATGGTTTCTGAGTAAAAAGAATTGTTTGTTTGGACGAAGGAAAACTCTGGACAGAAAACATTTTTGTACAGAATGGGGCAAGGGAGATTTTCAATTCAATTCAACTCAGTACCCTACAGTCAGCAACTAAATTATTTCATTTCTAAAATAAGTTGTTTTTTTAAGTCAAAATATTTTTTCACTAAATATATTATAAATAACTTCGTCAGGGATATTGTGAAACTGGATATTCAATTTCTTTTCAAAAAGGGATTCATAAAAATGGAATGTGTTGAATGTTTGTAAACCAGGGTTTTGCCTCTAGTTCAATGCTTCCCAAATTTTTAGCATTATGACATTTTATATTTACAAAATAAATTTAGCAAAATTACCTTTTAGAAATTCTATAGTTTTTAAAAATTGTCGGTTTTTTATACGGTATAAAAAATTTATTTTGTTAAATCACCTTTTTATTTTTCTGAAAAATCCTCATTTTCAGAACTATCTTTCAGGATGGCTTGTTTCAGCAATGATTGTGTGTAAAAAAACTGGATCTTCTGGCATCTACTGTATAATTATTCGTTTCCTCATTCCATACTTATATTCTAATGGCATATTTTTCCATGTAGTTATAACCGTTTTTTTTCCTTGACCGAATTTGTCGGTCTTTTATCAATTTTGCATCTTTGGAAGTCCAAGAACTGATCATAGGATGTTCGTAACTTTAATGCGTGCTAATTCGCACTGATGAACCGAATTGCGTTATTCTAGCTAAGCAATCTTTATCCTGTCAAGGTATCTAGAAATCAGTTCCACGCCAAACTTAAATTTGTAAACATATATGTGATTCAATTAAGTGACCGAATTTGAAGTATGGTGCACAACGTCTACACTTCCATGATCCATCTGGAAGCATTTCCGCTGAACCTTAGAAAAATTAAGGTCAAGAAGCAGTCACAAACGCAACATTTTGACTACAACTTAGTTGAACAATTGCCTTGAGTTAATCAGTGATAGCCCAGCAAGGTAACAAATAATATGCCAGTTTTAAGTCCCACTACTTTTTATTGGATCAGAAGATCAGTTGTGACTTAATCCCTTTCAAATTACAACATTTCACTTCATAATTTACTGTAAGCCTACTATAAACACTATATCTCAAAGTTTTTTCTAATTAAATTCGTTTGTGGCTAAAAACAACAAGAATGATGACAGTTGTTCGCATTTAATTTTGTTAGAAAATGACAATTTATCACTGCCACAACGGTTTCAAGATAAACGCGCTTTTGACACTGTTCATATGATCATGAAGAATTATATGAAGGCTATAGTGCTATCAAACATGGATGCTTCCTTTGCAAATATAGAATCATTTCAAACGTAGGTCTAACTCTTAATTCCACGTGGTATGAAATATTGAAACTATATGTATATGAAAGTATTGATGCACAAAGTTGATCGAAAACAATATTGCATTCATTGTTTTGAGCACAAATTAAATATACAGTACTTGTAATTGATTAGAATTAGATGTAAACAGAATATGTAATTTGGCAGTATACGTATAGTACATGTATATTAAGGCGTCGGATCGTTAGGGCCACATTGAACCAGTTTTGAGGTTTGCTGACAGCCAGCTAGATTATCATGCAAGTAGCGCTAATTGAAGTAAAAATTATATTAATAATATACAGTGAAACTTCTCTAACTCGAACTTCTATATCTCGAAAATCTCTATAAGTGGAAGAAAAAAAATTATATG
>JAQGAO010002583.1:0-19188 GCA_034697705.1 Ommatoiulus sabulosus
CTTGGTCACAATTGTCACAAAAAACAAACAACCCACCCACCCCCCTAGGTGTGACATAATTTTTGAATGGCCCCTATGAGCAATAGCTTGCTATGGTGAAATTTCACCATTTGAAAAGAATAAATTCGATATCAACGCATAATTGCGAAAAATGATTTTTTTTACATAATCTAAAACAACAGCAAAGTGAAATAATGAAGATAACGTTATTTTAGTAATTTTTATTAACATAGGCCTATTGTTATACAAATTATTCTTTATGATTTTTGCTGTTTTTTCGCCTTGTCTGCGTATTTGCAAGTACTCCCGCAATTGTACAAATTTCTAATTTAATATTTCTTAACAAACACAATTGCTATCTCTAAAATGTTTGTAAAATTTAAAAATTTCTTGTTTATTTTTTAAAAAATGTTAAAAAATATGTTGCAGAAGTACTGAGTTTTTTGAATAAAAACAATATGTGATGAAAAATTTGTTAACCATGGCAAAATACCAAAAATTACCAAAGATTAAATCTGAATGATAATTACTTCAATGAAAATGCATTTATTTTTCAGATGTTAGATTTTTTGCAAGATACATGCAAGATTCTAGTCATAGGTGCTGGAGGTTTGGGCTGTGAACTTTTGAAAGACTTGGTAAGAATTTTAGAGTAAATGTGGAATTTACTTTATCTGCAGCAATGACAGACCATATGTCAATATTTTTATCAATTAAACTCGAAAGATTTAATTTGCAGGCTTTGCTGGGATTTCGAAACATTCATCTTATTGACATGGACACCATTGAGTTGTCCAATTTAAATAGGCAGTTTTTATTCAGGTAGGTAATTATGATTAGAGCTGATTTAAGTTCATTATCAATCTCATTATCTCAGACATTTATAAAGTCAATTTTACCTTGCAGAGTAGATGATGTAGATAAACCTAAGGCACTGGTGGCAGCTCAGTTCATCAATTCCAGAATCCCTGGTTGCAGGGTAGTACCGTATCCTTTGCGAGTCTTTTGTTTGATAAAATTCATGTAATATGCATGTAAATCACAACTGTTCAAATTTTTAGATTAACTCTTTGTTAAGATACCATAATAAAATTCAAGATTTCGATGAAGCATTTTACAGACGTGAGTAAAATTAGCCTTCATAGAGTCTTTTCTAGCAATCATCATCATATTTCCAGGAAGGGTTAGAATTGTTATTGAGCTAAATAAAATAACTGCTTTCAGAGTTTCACATTATCATAAGCGGGCTGGACTCTATCGTGGCACGGCGATGGATTAATGGTCTATTGGTAAATTAGCTACAATTAATAGAAGAGTAAATTATGTATGTTTGATATGATCATAGCTTTAACTCTGTTGAAATAGGTGAGCCTGTTAAACTTCGAAGATGGTGTTTTGGATCAGTCTAGTATCATTCCATTAGTCGATGGTGGAACTGAAGGCTTTAAAGGAAATGCCAGAGTAATTCTTCCTGGTTTAACACCATGCATAGAATGTACTTTAGATTTTTATCCTCCTCAGGTAGGACAATACATTCTTATTCTAACATAATATTTGCATGGATGTTAAACAATGTTACTTACCATCCTCTTGACTGTTTTATAGATCAATTATCCCCTGTGTACCATCGCACATACGCCAAGATTAGCAGAACACTGCATTGAGTATGTCAGAGTTCTTCTGTGGTCCAAGGAGCAACAATTTGGAGGCAAGCTAAAAACAAGAAATATTTCTAATTATTACGAACATGATCATAAATGCATTTTCTTCAAATAAATTATGTACATTTAGAACAAATGTAATAGGCCACAGATATGTACCCCCCAAATGTCTTACATTGAACATTTTACTTCATATGACTACATTTTGTCGTTTGCAGAGGGGACACCTATAGATGGCGATAACCCAAGCCATTTGCAATGGGTTTATGAAAAGGCGCTGGAAAGAGCAAAAGAATTTAACATTTCTGGTGTGACTTACAGACTAACACAAGGTAGGTAGAAGTAAATCTATGGTTTAATAAGTATTTATATTATAGAGAATTTCATTCAAATATAATATATTTCCAGGTGTTATAAAACACATTATACCAGCAGTTGCATCCACAAATGCAGTAATAGCAGGTAAATGTTTTCATGAACTTTAATATTTACATTGTCAATTAAATGCCACTAGTTTTTATCTCAAAAGAGTGTTTTGTTTCAACCGTTCAGTTAGGAATATAATTTTTGTTAGATCATGTCATATGTCTAGTCAAAATTTGTCTTTACCAAATTCCAAAGGATATTTTCGGAATTTCCACATCTATTGTCATTTTACGCATACATCTAAAGAATTCATAAGTAATATCTGTCACGGTTATTCTTTCAAATACACCTTTAAAAGGATAATTCAAAATATAGGTACATCAAATTAAATTCTAAATTGCTAAGATACGAAGACTGTATGAACACTTAATTATTGTTGGAGATTTTTACCTCGCATCTTTTTAAGTCGCTATTCCGATTTTATCATTTTAGCTGCTTGTGCTACTGAAGTCTTCAAATTGGCAACGAGGTAATCTATGAAAGGAAACATATCTGACTTAACTAAAATAATGCAACATTTGAATGATGTGTATTTTTGGAAAATTAACTAGTTGCTGCAATCCTTTAAATAACTTCATGGTTTTCAATGATACCGATGGGATTTATACACATACTTTTGAAGCGGAGAAAAAGGTTGGCGCAGAATAATAAAATAAGAATTAATTTATAAAATGCAATTTCCTAATTTAAATTTTTTGAATATAGGATGATTGCCTTGCCTGTAGCCAAAAACCACAAAAAATAAGCTTTACTGAAAATGAAAAATTGCAAGATGTGATAGACTATTTAATAAACAGTGCCACTTTGTAAGTATTGTTTAACTAAGCTACAAATAAGAAACGTACCATGAATGAGATCAATTTCATTGTGAGCCATTTATCATCTTAGTCAAATGAAGTCACCTGGTTTAACTACAATGATAGATGGAAAAAACAAGACCTTGTACATGCCCACTGTTCCATCAATTGAAGAAAAAACAAGACCAAACTTGAAAAAGAGTCTGAAAGGTATACAAAATCCCATTCTTTTATTGTTTGAGGTGCAATGAGTTCTAATAATTATGCAAAAAATAATTTGAGCTAGACCAGTATAGTAATACATTTCTGAAAATTGTGCTCTTAATCATTTTGCCTATCAACAGATCTTGGACTTCAAAATGGTCAAGAATTACTGGTAGCCGATGTCACCACTCCAAACTCACTCATTTTTAAGCTTGATTTAACACCTGTTACAACCTAAAGATGTGCTTTCTGTTTTCAATATTGTGGTGTATATTATCAAACTATAGTTCTTTTTCAATTGAATAAAGTTAGTGTTATTTCAATGTATTTTACTATTTCCAAACCCACTCGTGACATTAGGAGAACTTAATATGGTTGCGATGCTCCTTCCAATCTTTGGAAGAGAGGGATGGCAAGGAGTTGAAGCTGGGTTTACCAAAACTAACAAGGCACATAAATTTTAAAATATGTGATGTTGTACTATTGCAGCAATTGACCTTTATGGTGTAAAAATCATCTGGGGATCTCTTAGATGAGTGCTCAAGTTGGTTGGTTTCAAAACTAGTCTATACTACTGCGACCAAATGATGGGCGTTATGCAACTAAACATACATGTACAGTATGTCCAACATTTACTTTTAATTCAAGGAATTCTGTGTAGATGTGAAAAAAATTTCATTATTTGGCAAGAAAGATACATTTTTATTAATTGCGGGCATAATCTCCCTTTGTAAATTGTACATGAGGAATTTTTCTTACAATGTTTCAACGTTCTATAAAAGAAGTGCCCATATTTCAATGCAAAAATTAAAAAGAAAAAAATTCGAGTTAACCCAATCCGTAACCCTTTGCTGAGATCTTAACATCAGTTTTTTAAATTTCTGAAAATGTAGTCAACGTACAAAAGAGTAAAACTTAAGTGTTGTGGGAAGCACATGCGCAACTATTCACACATTAAATGCTTTTCTCACAAAACTTTTGCTTAATAAATCCAATAACTGCCAAGTTAACAATCCAATTAATTTTTTTTCCTGCATATCTTTCCTAAGTTAAAATTTTAAACATCTCAGTTCAGATCTTGAATAACTCTCCTTATCAACTTCAATACTTTTATGCATTAAGATTTAACATTTTATATTCAACAAAACAATTGAAAAGAAATGCAGACAAAAATTACCCTGAGAATTTTTAATCATGCATACTATTTATATAACGAAACGATTTTTTTGATACAGGGTTTAGATCCATCATAATGTATTGCAGCAATTTCCGTTTAACAAGAGAAAAAACGTGATTGCCACTACATAAAACACCATTAATTGATGGCCAAGTTTTAAAACATAAATTGGAAAGTGAACAATTAAATCAAAGCTTAGACCTCCATCAAGCAGGCATTATGTTGATTTTCTTACTTGTGCATGTTGAACTTGATTTGGCCCCAATGACGAATCTGGTATAACCCATAGTTACGAGTGCCAAATTAATATTGACATCAGTTTCATTTTCGGTATAAAACAAGTCAATATATAGAGTATTTCCAATAACATCTTTGATGTGAGCAACCAAGTTCCTATTTTCAACTTGATTTTTAAAAAATGCCCTGCAAAAAGAAAACAAAAACGTGGACTTGTAAAATACTAAGCATTTTCTCAACAAGAACATGTTGAAAATATGATTCAAACACCGACATTATCCAGTATATGATAAAGGAAATGTTACCATTTGATAGAGACAAGTTTGAAAACCCTTATAAGGTATAGGGTTTCATTAACGATTAATCAAAAATGCAAAAAAAATATTTGAATATAATTTTCGCTGTATTGAAGTTCTACTGAAACGTTGATGAATTAGGCTACTCATGATTATAACAACATTTAATAAAGTTCTAATATTCAATTAGGTTTTACTTATGCAGAACTCTTTGCAATAGTTAAAAATATTAAATATTTTAAGAATTTCAAAAGAAACCTTTTCTGGAAACCTTCAATACTGAACCAAGCAGAATAACCAAAAAAAAATTATCGCAACAAAACAACCCATACTCTACTATCAAACCAAGAAAACAGTTTCATAACGTACACAAATCGTATTAAACTCAAGAGTACTGTAAACATATTTATACATGCTAATAAATAATTTGATGTGTTATAAATGTAATTAAAGAACTTAATTACCGTCCATCTTTCCTAGGCTCCCCATCATAATTTGTGATGAGTTCCAGGTTTGCCAAATGACATTCAACTGCTTGAAATGGAAAATGCATGAACTCTGGGCGGATATCGCGAATGTTGATCTCATCAACCCATTCACAGTTGCCATAATCCACATAGCACACTTTGACACTGCTCTTTTTGGGGTCCACAAGGATAACTCTCGCTCGATACCACTCTTTGTCAATTGAAAACTTAGCAACAACAATTTCCCCCTCGGCTCTCAGCAAATAATCACCATCTCGAGGAAATTGATCAGTGTAGGCTTTTCTGCAAAGGAACGCAGAATACAAATTGAATCAAGTTCAATCTCTAGGTAAACATCATTAAAAATTCCCTACAAATAATTGGCAAACTGATAAGCAGTTTTTTCTTGAAATCTTCATTTTCTCACAAATAATCAAAGTAAATGAGTTGAAATTAAGTTACAAAATGTCTTGATTTCTAATATGATACAACCATCATCCATACCATTGGTGGTAGAAAGGGCTGCACAATGGAAGGCAAAACAATTATGGCGTACCTTGCAATTTAACCATTACAAACAAACATAGTAAAATTTTTGGCTATATATGCATGCTTGTGCATTTCATGAATCAAATATAAATGATATATGCATAACTGCGAACAAACATAATTCGTGAATATTCATGTAATTCATGGAACACGAATGTCATAACATGAATTGTGACAATAATCTGTCAAGATGTGAAGAAATATACTCAACTGTAATGCTGTTTGAAGCGTGGTCAAGTTTTCTTTATCTATAGGTGAAGCATTACCGTTAGCTGCAAGAAAGAAAGAAATTTTATCTATTGGAGTGATATGCTCCATTTATTACGTAGGAAGGACTATATTAATCATGCCAATCTTAAGAATTCTGGATAGTAACAGTGTAAAGACACCAAACATCCAAAAAATCAGCTGAGCTGTGGCAATAGGTTTATTAATGAGTGCAACGAAGGTCATGCAAGAGAGAATTGGCAGAAATAATTTTAAAAGATAAAAACCTTCTTTCTTCAACTTCACCAACGATTCTGATGAAAATGGAAAGTTGACATAAAAATGAGTAGCTGTCATGACTTCCGTAATTTCAACAGCAACCAGATTACCAATACTTGGAAGAGAAACCAAGGCACTGGAACACATAACAGCTTTTTTATCAGTAGTTCGGTGATCTGCAAAAAGGTCAAAATTATAAAAATTATTGGAGAGTTTATCGAAAAAAAGGAAAGCGATAGCAAAGTCTGACTTAACTTTCCCTAAAATGACCTGAGGTGACTTATACAGATAAAAAGAAAATTGCCAACTTTATTTCTAATGAAGGTTTAAATGTTTCAGATAATCTTTCTTGGAATCATCATTAAACCAAGATCATTGGAGTAGCGAACCAACGCCCAAGATTTATTCAACGAATTTTTCCGAAATGCCCATAATTATGTAAAGGAAACTGGCTACACAACTCTGGTTTGCCCCATGTCGAAATACAGCGCTCCTATTTGGAAAACTCACAGAATGAATCAAATTCACGAGCTTGAAATGGTTTAGTGGAGAGCAGCCAGAGTTTGTTAAGGGCAATTTCCAATTTTCAGGCGAGTGCGCCAGACTCTTTGAAATGGGATGCATTAAAACCAGACGAGAAACGTTATCGATGGGGTTATTTAACATTTTAACCTTCCTTGCAATATGCATCTCATATTTTCATCTCTACAAGTAGGCATAATCCTTCTAAATCCTTGACAGAACTCCGTGCTAAGAAGGATGCTTACTTTTGGTCCTACTTTTTGCATGCGATTAGACAATAGAATAATCTTCCTAGAAATAGTTCAGATTTGTTACAAATTCAATTCAACAATGACGCATAAAAAAGTCGATTGCAACTAACGTAGGAGCATTCCCCTGAAAATGGGCACATCCCCCCCCCCCCCTTCACCATATGACATTTGTCTGTTAACTGTATGGTCCTGACTTGAATTGAATTGAATTAAGAGCCATCTCAAAAAAATTGCCTTTTTTAAGTAACAGGGAAAAAACTAAATTATAGACATAGAATTTAAGATCACCTAATGATGGTTTAATATGCTCATAAGGGCAATTAGATCCACGTTTACATTGTTGGCCCTTGAGGTAGAAATGGCAGATTTTAGATTCATCACGAGCCTCTAAAAAATATAAAAAAAATTATAAAAGATGACCTTATTAAATATAATCTATGCAAAGAATACAAGAGCAATGATTTTAAACTGTGAAAAGTTCTTACTATAACCAGTTAAAGCAACACCTGCATCATCCACATCAACGTTATAAGAGTTTCTCAGATCTTGAAAATCAGCTGTCATAGGATCCCACAAATCCAAATTGTCATCTTCTTTGTTTTGTTCTTTAGCTATAACATAGAGTAAAAAAAATCCTGACATGTTCAAGGTTTTCAAATTTAAACTGTTTTTTGTTGTTCCAGAATTCTAAATAAACAGCTTTTCAACTTTTATCTGCTGAATTAAAATTCCTAAAAAAAACGAATAAACAGAATTGAACATGACAGTAGCAGCTGATGCAGGCTATTCAATAGAACTGGATTTATAGCCAAATCTAAGGAGTTAACGAGAATCTTGGAAATCAAAAAATTCTAACTGTTTATAAAACAAACAGACACTGAGCATAATAAACACATAGGGATCTTAAATTATTTTAAAAGTTAACCACTCACACCACATTGTAAACTGGCACTAATTTCACATCAGTATACATTTTAATTACCCAAATTTCCCCTGGAAATACATGTATAAAATGGCTAATTATCCAAACTTTTATTACTTCACAGTTAAATCTTGCTTCAAAAAAGAGCTGCAGGGTTAAAATAAAACTTATGTGACTTTTGGCAAATTATCAGAAAATTATGCACAGTTGTTGCATATATGAACAATTTTGTTAAGCTGTAGAAACACCATAATTCCAATAATTTCCAATTTAAATATACTCACATAAGCACAAAATTACCTTTTTCAATATATTGCGAATCTTCTTTTTTATTCTTGCCATAGATATTTGAATCAGCTAATCCCATTTTGACAATGTCCTCATTGAACAAAGATGCTTCATTCTCTAAATTCCAAAGCAATACTTGATATTCCCCGGTCCTAAAATGTACATTTAATGTTAAAGAAAGGCATCCTACAAAATTAGTGAATTTGCCAAATCTTACTTTTCAAATTCCTTCGCATTAAAGACTTGAATGCGAAATGGTGTTTCCCCAGCCCAAGCCTGCAGTGCTTTGCCAGCTTCGAGCGGCCAGACCAAAGTGCTCTCGTCACTCATCGCATTTGGATTTCTTTTTGGATATACAGACATCAAAGAACATCTGACAGCCAATGCTGAAAAAAAAATTGGAAATTTTAGCCATTAAACTGCATTAACTGACAAACATAATATAACAACTTGATGGGCCATAGTGCAAAATTGCAAACGTCGAAAAACGAAGAACAAATATTTGCAACAATCTTACCTAAATAAAAAAACTTGTTCAACTTGAAATTAAAATTTTTAAAAATATTTTAAATGATCACAATTAATTGCAATCCTTAAAAAATAATGTAATTAAATTTATCTTCAAAAATATTCCTTTTTGAGAGTATAATTTTAAAAAAATGCAATTCTACCGTCAACATTAAATCCATGAATGTGTTTGAAAAATTCCAATAAAAAATGGAGGTGCTATAGATCCTCGTAATGCAATTTTCTAATTTAAACCATGTAAATTATGTGCAATCCATGTGCATTATATGCGAAAGAATTACCTACGCGATTAGATGTTAGAAGAAAAATTTAACTGTTTTGGAAAATCAACTTGTTTATACTATACAGAAAATGCCACCTGCTCAACGTGTAGGGGAAATTAAATTCATTTTTGGCTCTAATGAATTCAAAAATAATTACAAAAATAAACTTCAAATTTTAAGAAATTGAAAACAGTAACTTTACATTTTTATCAATAGGCAAATCTTTCACCTAGGAATTGCATTTCAATTACAAACATGAAACAAGTTTACCTGGATGCTTGAAAAACTTCTTCTTTAACTGACGAAGATCATTGCTTTCAATCCATGCAGAATCGCCATGGTCAACATAAAAGACGTAAACCTTAAATTTTGATTGAAGAGGACTAAGCTTGGTCTTCAACTTTTTTTTCGACTTTTTGCTGATCTCCTGCTGGTAAAAAGAAACAACAACAAATATTGGGGACATGGTGATAAAATGGCAAGAAACTACAAACTTGATCTGAATAAAAATATTACCAGTTGTAAATTTTGTAAAAAGATGGTTAGATATTGACTTACATTAGGTTTGTCTGACGGGTCTTCAATTTCTTTTACATCTAAAATTTTGGCCCGATACCACCGACCATCTACTGGAAATTTGGCACACCAGAAAGATCCTATTGGAATTGACTGCACATCCACAATTGCCAAAGGTGCTTGCGCTTTAGAATACACTTTGTTCAGATCAGATGATAGTTCGTCTATACATGTAGCTTCTTCAACCACTGGGTGCACATAAAATTCAGCAGGGCTGTTCACATGAGCCAACATTGCATCTTGAAAATCAAAGTCTGACAAGTTGAGCTCAATATTGCGCAACATTGGGAATGGTGGTAAAGTTGGCGAATTTTCCTTCAGTTCGACGTTTGAAATGCTTGCTACATTTTCAGCACTAGAAATGCTACCTATAATAGTTTAAAACATTATTTACAAAAAAGCACAGAGATAATCAATATACTATCTATAATTAGTGTTACAATCAATGAAAAATCTTCAGCAATAAATACTGTATACCTAAACATTCAATTAAAGAACTTTCCAAGATTTCCAAGAATGAATGGTATGTAAGATAATTGTGAAAGAAATTTAACAGTAAGTTTCTGATTTTTTTTTAAAAAAAATGTAGATAGTGCCCTTTTATTTGGACGATGCAACAATCCATGTCAACAGGTGTAAATCGACCAAACTGCTGAATTTTGGGGTTCTGAAAATTCACACATAACACACAAGTACGTTTGGGACTCTTCTAACATTAACATACCGTATGGCGCTGTGCAGTGTACTGAACAATAGGGCTTACATCAACACCAGCGTGTATCTGAACATACTTGAGATTTTTGATTTCCCAAATTGCAGAATTAATTAATGAAAAATAGTTGCAAACTACAGCGAGCCTCCCCATATCCGCAGAGCTAAAGTCCAAATTTAGAAGTGGATAAACGAACCCTACAGTTTCTAACTTAAATTGAGCAGCCATAATGCACATACTGTACTGTACGCTTATAACTTAATTTAAAAATCATACACATTATATTTCAGTAACATATTGCACCGTAACAAATATTCACTCCCTAGAGCCACTATGCAGTGTAATTAAAACATCAAACCATTTTTAAATTTACCTAAAATAACATATAATATTGGTTTTACATCTTTTGACAGCTTACATCCATCATTAATTCACCTGAATAATTTAAATTTATATAGTATTTCTATTTTTTGAAGGTATTTAATTTAAAACTTTCCAATGGCTGATAATGAGATCGCAAATTCAGGGTCTATACTGTACAAGTACAGTATTTGGCTGACTAAATAATATTAACAATTAAACGCCTTAAAATACCGGAACCATAAAAATTGTTTATTTACAAAACAACGTTTCGACGAAACATACGTCTTCATTAGGTGTCACTACCCATATGTCGCTGCAGTGACACCTGATGAAGACATATGTTGTGTCGAAACGTTTTGTAAATAAATAAACAATTGCAATGTAAAAATTCACATATTTTGCTAAATTTACTAACGACAATTTTGAAAATTAACATAGAAAAATTTAAAAATAACGTACTTGGAAAACGTGGAAATTTTTTTCAAATTTTTACTATGAAAACGTTGAAATTTGGGCAAAATTTTACTCTGAAAACGAGGAAAATTTCGCAAATTTATATTCGGAAAACGTGGGAAATTTTTCAATTTCGTCCTCAGAAAACGAGTAAATTTTTAGCAAATTTGTACTCGGAAAACGAGGAAAATTTTGCAAATTTGTACTCTGAAAACGAGGAAAATTTTGCAAATTTGTACTCGAAAAACGAGGAAAATGTTACAAATTTGTACTCGGAAAACAAAACGTGGAAAAATTTGCAAAAATTTGTCCTTCGAAAACGTGGAAAATTTTGCAAATTTCAACTCAGAAAATGGGCCCTGAGCTAACCATTTAGAAACATTAATTTCGGAATGCAACAACATGACTATGCTGAATTTACATTACGTTTTCAAAATACGCTATTCTTTCCTGACTTTTCCAGGTTTTCCAGGTCTGGGGGTACCCTGGTCAATTCCAATCACTTGATGATAGAAGATGAAGATTGACTAAATAATATTTAAAAAAATTCTACCTTGACTATATAGATCTTCCCAGCATATTGGTGGTTTTAACGTGGGTGCAGAAGGGGATTTGTCATCATCACTGCCAGACGTTTCATTAAATGCCTGCGTGGTCCGATAATTACGTCTCCTACTTTTCACCGTTCCGGGTTTTTTCTTTAGACAATTATCTAACAAGGGATTTCTCGTGTTCTTTATAGTGAAACTAGTGAAAATTTTCTTTTCATTCTTGTTCTCGTCAGGTTCGGCCTATAATATGTATGAAGCAGGAAATTAGCAATGTCTGACATATTTTGGCAATTGTACATACGAGGAAGGTAAAAAAGCAAATTACAGCTTGTAATTTGCATCTTCCATAACATCTTCCATAACGCAAGAAAATAGCGTTGTTTTTTATAAGAAAAACTAATATATACTGTTCTAGTGATTTTAATGATAAAATCTCTTCTTAAAAAATGTTCAGTGTACCAAGCTTATTATCAGAGCTTATTTATAATAATACCAGCAGTAAAGAGGTTCCAAAATTGTCCACACTTTACATTCACAATTATGAATTATTATCCCATGAATATGCAATGAAAAAATCAGTAAATTGACATAAAGCATGCAAAAACTATGAAGAATTTTTAAGATCCTCTTTCTATAGGAGGACATTTTCAAATATGGCTCCAGACTATGTCAGACACCAAAGGGTGCTGCACCCATGGTTGATGATAAGTATTTGTGTACACTGTATATATATACACATTGTACACAAAAAAATAGCAAATAACTTACTTGTTTATCTGGAGAACCTCTCAGAATTTCCTCAGTAGCATTAGAAATACCATTATAACAGCATTTGGCATTTCTGAGGCAAGTTAGCACACTGAAATAAAGACAATTCATGTATTGGTATAAATCATCAATTAATTGCCACATAAACATTAAAGGCATTAAACAATACGACTCCAACCCATTGATTGATATCAACAAAAAATTGGCAACAAAATATAATTTTCTATTAATAAAGCAACCTGTCAAGATTTTTAAACATGTCAGGACTTCAAGCCCATGCTGAATGACAATGGATGATTACAGCCAACTCAATCAATGTGTCGATGCCACCTTTAAATTGATAAAACAACCTGGAAAAACATGAACTAACTCTTGGAGGAATCAGAAATTTTATCACATTAGTGACACCTACAATGTAATTTAAAATTTGATGCAATCATCTAATTGACTGGGTTTAAAGCATTATTTTCTATTAATGGGCTAATCTTTCTTTCTAAGAATACTTTGATTTTAAACTGCATCTTTCAATGTATAAAATATGGTAAATATCACTAACTGGAAAGTACTAATAATCTGCTTATTACCTCAATTCAGTTGTTTCCATTCCAGTTTTCTCCAAAGTCATTAACTCAACATCAAGTTCTCCAGTGACCAACTTGCTGTGAACTTTTGCTTTAATGTCATTCCGGCATGCCATGTTTGAAAACGTTTCAATTTGTTCTTCTGTCCAATCAGTTTGGCCCTGAGGAGGTTTAGCCTGCAAAACAGCAGTAAAAGATCTATTTAATAGAAACTGAAATGACAGTTTGTACTTCAAAATTAGGAGAAATATATTACTCACGTTGTGCAGTGTGCAGTGGACAACTAGGCATGTTGTTGTAAAGAATTTCTCTTTCAAACGCCTTAGTCGGTACAATGGAAGAGTTTCAGTTTTGCCTACATCAACGAATCTTACTGTGACGGATTCATCAACTCGAATACAAGCTAGCAAAGAGATAATTTCAAATGAGAATCACTCATGCAGATGCTACCCATGATCTGTTGCGTGATCCTGGGCGGTATTTCATGCGTGATGGTTTACACCTTAATGCTAAGGGTAAAACAGTTCTAGGTTCGGTTCTGGTTAGAGCTGTGGGTCTTGTGAATCAGGGAAACTGGCAAATTCTAAAAAGGGGGACTTTTCTAAAACTAATATCAGTACTGCAAAATTCTCAAGCTTACAAATAATTACTCTTAACTGCCAAAGTTATGTTATGTTATGGCAGTTTATGTTAATATATAACAAAGATACTATAATTATTATTGGGGGTGACTTTAATTTTCCAGGGATTAACTGGGATAATTATGCACACATGCCTTCCACCCCCTATCCTCTAAGTTCTCAGAAATTTTTAGACATTCTTGCCTAATGAGGATCTACCATAAAAGGGCTAAAATCACACTTGACTACAATCTAGGTGGTGTTCCTTTAATTGTTGTTTCGAGTGTAAGGTACCTTGGGATCACCATCACGGACAAAATGTGGTGGGGTACACATATTAACAAAATTACTGGCGCAGCAAATTTGTCCAAAAAATCTTCAGAAATTGTCCTCAAAATGTTAAAGAGATTGGATACTTGTAATTATAATATAGTCCGACCTCTTCTCGAGTATGGCTCCCAAATTAACTTGGAATCTCTACAGGGTGGGTAGAGCCAGGAACTTGAAATGGTGCAGCGGAGAGTTGCGAGATTTCTCACGGGTAAATATCGGCGAGACAAGAGCATTACCCAATTGATAGAGTGTCTACAGTGGGACTATTTGCGATTGAGACGGGAGGCTCAATGCATGGGCCTGTTTGAAATTTTTTTATTTGCCTGGTAATTCAAGTATGGTGGAGGAAATCTTTAAACGTAACCACCCAGGTGGTAGAACCTGTCATTCCAATCCACTTATGGAACTCCGAGCCCATTCGGATCCATTCTATCAGCCTTATGTCTGAAAAATGGGTCAATTTTTTAAAAACTACATTCATAATAATTATATTGATGACGTCATTCATTAGAATTCGGATGCAGACGCTATTTGTTAAATTCTGATTATTGCATCATCATTTACTAAGCAGCCCAAAATGTATAGTTCTACGTTAAAAAAAATTGCAGGATAGCACAGCTACATGTGTATGCACTGGTTTGTTTTTCTTCATTATATTTTTTGAAAAAAAAAATTCAACTTGATTTCTAACTCTCTGAAATTTTATAAACTTACAATATTCAAAAATTGATCAACTTACAAGGAGAAAGAGGCCTGTGAATCTTGGTAATAACAGCACGATACCAAGTGTTATTAGTGCAGGACAATGCACAGCACACTAACCCAACTGTTGCTTTGCCAGTAAAAAGTTCTAGGTATGACCCATCATAACAGTTACTGCAATATATGATAAACAATAGTAAAAATTTTAAAACAAATGAGGATTGAATGTTTTGTCTATCAATAAATATCAATCTGAAATTATAACATAAGTATGTTTTACAAACAACCACCAATAAAACACAATGCCGAACTAGTCAGAATTGTGCATAGGCAATTCATTAGTTGTTCAGCTGACTTATAATTTTAGAGAATAAATGCACAAATAATGCGATCCCTGATAATCAGATTTTGTGCAACGCAATTTTAAAGTGGGGCAAAAATTGTATTTATCAAAATTATTACAAGGAATCTTAGGATAAGAATAAATTTCTTGTAAAGTAAAAAAGAATCCATTTGTTTTTATATTTTAAGAAACATGTAGATAAGAGAACCAAAACATTCAAGAATGTTTGACTATTGGACTAAGCTCTTTTGCAATGTCAATGTATTAAGAAAACATAGCATGAAATCATAAAAAATGCCATTCTATAACTGCGATACCAACAAAGTAATTAAACAGAAAATGCCTACCTTAGATTTTTTGTTAGAGCTGCAAGGCTAATGTCGTTATTATTGGGTCGTATATAAAACGATGATGGTGAATTAACGTGCTCCACAGACGCTATTATTATACTTCCATCATCAAACTGCAATTGCGGAAGGGCAAGCAGGGCTGCTGAGTCACTGAATCCATATTCAACTGATGGAGGTGAAACTTTACGTTCATTGAAGGCAGATGCGACCGTGCTAAAATCTTGAAAGACATGGCCAATTGGAGTCAAAATTTCAGGAAAACCAGGTGCTACATTGCCATGAGATGTTTTTTCTTGAACTGCACGTGTACACATTGGATTCGATTGAGAAGTATCTTGTCCCGTTTTAAAATCGAGCGTATCTTTCTTAGGAAGTTGTACATCTCGAATCTTTTGTTCTGCAAGGAAGATGCTGCCAGAAAACGTTGGCACAGTCACTGCGGTGCTCATTGTAAAAGGTCCATAATTGTAACCCTGGCTTGGCACCTCATTGCTGGGTGCAGCAGAATTAGATGTGCCAAAATCTAGACTTTTCCTCGTGCAATTTTGTTTGCTTATAGGTGAAATTTGTCCAAAGGAAGCAGTCAGTAATGCAACAGGACTCTGACCCATAAACGAATTACTGGTGGTCATCAAACTGACTGGATTAAACGTGTTGATGGTACCTGAAACGTTCGGTGCCACATCATTGTATATATTCTTCATTTGGTCTTGGAAACGTTCTGTCTCAGGGCTATTATCAGAATCTTTAGGTTCAGTAAGTTGGTCCAAGGTATTCGCCAGCACGTCATGATTGAACTCTTTAAGCGGATGGGCAAGTCCCTCAGCTAGCTTGTCAGCTTGATTATAAACAAATGGTTTATTACCATTCACTCCACATCCTGCTCCAATATATGAACATGCATCCTCACTCTTTAGTTCATCGTTGGTGATTGTTACTACACTCTCTCCAGAAGTGGTATGAGATGCCGATGATTGACTATCTTGCACTACATTTTGAGAATTCTTCTCCTTTAGGTAATTTTGCTTTATGGCAACTGAGACATCAATCACTGGCCTATTATTTGGAAATATAGCACCACTGTTGTCATCTAAAGATTTGTTTGGATATGCTGCTTGCTTTGTTGGTTCATCAGAAGATATCAACCAATTGCTTATAGTGCCAACGTTCTTTATAGTATCTAAACACTCAGCCTTGTCCTGGATGGGCACAACGTCAGTTAGATCAGATGGATGATGAGTCTGTTGGTTTGATGATACTGATGTTGCCA
Source organism: Ommatoiulus sabulosus (assembly GCA_034697705.1). Classification (NCBI taxonomy): domain Eukaryota; kingdom Metazoa; phylum Arthropoda; class Diplopoda; order Julida; family Julidae; genus Ommatoiulus; species Ommatoiulus sabulosus. Next base: position 16,697 of record JAQGAO010002583.1, read on the forward strand.
AGGCACAACTCAAATAAGTTGATGAGGTATTGGTATTTTGGTCAAAATTGCCATTGATCAATGGGCGCTTATGCTGAGGTACTTGTGTAGAATTGTCAGAGATAATGCTCTGGCAATCAGCTTCTTCAAAGTGATCACTGCCGGATTCATCATCTATTTAATTAGAATATATAAAATTATAATACTTCAGCGATGAAACATTTGCAAAATTTCAAAGTCCCTAGTTAACAATTAACGAGGATTCAGTAGAAAAAACAACTAAAATGCTTAAAACTGCCAGAAATTCATTTCAAATGATATCAAAATCCAATAGTCTAGTCACTTAACACATCCATCCTGCCCAACTAGAAAATCCTTAGTTATTAAATGTTACTGTTTTAATCATATTATCTACATGTATTGGTCTAATGCTATAGTCATAATTAAATTTTACTTCAACAAAATTCAAGGATCAAAACTTGTGTTCCTATAAATTTATTGATATACAATATATGCATAATTGAATATGTCTTTTCCTAAAGAAATATAAAATAAATAACATAACTACAGATTACGAAATAATTTTGGAAAGACAATCCTATGCATTTAGTTTGAAAGGTGGACCATAAATATTTCAAGGTTAATGCCTTTTTAGTATATTACACAACTAGCCAACTCAGTCTTGAGAACACAGAATAAAACTATCAAAACAAACCTGAAAGTTTTATTCTATCTAAGGAATATGATAATATAGCCAAGCCTAAACCAACCACTTTGATTTTGAAGGTATGCAAGTGTGTCCAATAATTTCAGCAAACATGCTTCTACCGTCTGATCAGCTTTTACAAATGTTGAACGGAACCGTCGTCGGTTATTAGTGGTATTATCATCCAAAATTGTTTGAGTTGCTCTATTGGCCTGAAAACAAAATCAGTAGTTTAAAATTATTGTCAGAACTAATTTCATAACAAAACAGTTAATCTGAAATGTCATAAATAACACAAATCCAGAGATACAAGCAAAAGATTCAATAACTTTCCCTTAATAACAAGATACATTAAAAAGGGTGATAAACCTTGCAGAAGCAATGACTGTTCTAAATAAGACAAACTGTAAGCTATTTTCCTGCCCATTTGTAAATTTACATCATATCACTTTCACTCTCATGCAAAAAAAATCGTGGCATATATCACTGTTAATATTTTTTAAAAAAATAACCATGGGAAAAATGAACAGCATTTCATACAACGTGACAATCCACGATTCAAATTTCTTCCATGTTTACACTTTTTAAAATAAAGGTGAAGATGAGAATGCTTCTATGAAAGTATGTTTTGATCAGGCGTTGCTTCTGCAATTATTAGCATTACAGGATCTTAAAACTGAATTGCCACTTACATTTTCTGTCATATTATCCAAGATAGAAATTATGTCCATTTTTATCTTTTCACATTCTTGTTGCTTTTTCAAAATCCGCTGTTTGGCAATTGAAGTGTCTTTGCATGCCATCTTTATCAAATTGCCTGAAAAGATAAGAAAGAATTGCATTATATTGTTGATATTGTTGAGAACAAAACAATGAACTTAATTGGATTAATGCCATCCTGGTGCAATGCAGTGTTTGACTATGATGGTTTAGTAACCAAATACACTGCCCCCAGAAATTAACGCACAACATTGAAATTCCTAATTTTTGGAATGGCTACTACAGTTACACACCACAGAGCTTGAGGGAATATTACTGGACCTAATCTGTTATTTATTGCACATTGAGGTTTTGAGATTTTAGGCATTCTTTAGGATTTATTTCACAACTGCATTTTTAGGGTTCTTTATAAGGGCATGACAGAGTACTCCATGACCTCTCATTCAGCCTGTGTATTGTTTAGAGAAATAATTACACGTTTGCCTTATTGCTGAGGATTGCTTATTCAGGCTCCCGAATGATGCTGCAGTAAAGGGAGACCTGGGCAGGGCAGACCTCGTGCAAAAACCCATATACAGGATCGTTTTCCACGACTTCCAAATTGCGACAACTGTTTGTGACTGCAAGTTTCCTGCAGGCACAGCTTCAAGAAGTGCATGGCATCCGAATTGGCACTGAAACTGTTCGCCAACATCTCAGGGAGGCTGATTTGTTCAGTAGTAATCCTGCACGTGGTCCAGCTCTGACCATGAACCACCCCAGAGCTTCCTTGGAATTTGCTACAAATCATTTCACTTGGTTGGAGGCTGACAGGAGCAATGTTTTGTTTACTGACGAGTCATGATTTGGCCTGTATGACTGTGATAGATGTACACATGTATACAGACGTCCAAACGAACGGTATGCTTTGTGCAATTTCCGACGCACAATTACGTTGTACGGTAGAGGATCTGTTATGGTATGGGGAGGCATTTCTGCAAATGCTTGTACAGACTTAGTGGTGCTCCGGGATATTCACCTAAATGTTGAGCGTTACATCTTGGACATTCTCGAGCCACATGTTGTGCCATTTGCACCTTATGTTGGG
>JAQGAO010002584.1:0-19185 GCA_034697705.1 Ommatoiulus sabulosus
TGCACCCAACATGGCGGATAGGATGGTCGGGAGGTCGCATCGCGCATTAAGTGACACGTGATCCATTTGCACCCGCATCTGAAGTGGACAACACGGGTGTGCCCAGCCGAATCCGCTATTAGTGAAAAGGATCTGGTACTGTTGAGGGATTTGGCTCCGGCGAAACAAGGGAAAGGAAAATTGAAAATTCCCTTTAAAGGTCCGTATGTGGTTATATCAAAAGAGTCCGATGTGAACTATATCCTACGGGATTTGAATTTGTCGCGTTCAGCGCAATTTTGGCGCACGTGAGCAATTTGAAGCGCTATACGCTTCGGCCGGAAGAGGAACTAACATCGGATCTACAGGTGGCGCAGCATTTGGCGGGACAGACAAAGAAACTTTCTTTACTTCAGAAAGAGTTCTCGGTTCCACATCGTTCTTCGTCTGCGGAATCGCAAGGGCGATTAAAATTCGAAAAATATCGAATATTGTCAGAAGAAATGGCTTCTCCAGGTTCATCGTCCCGTAGCGGTATGCAGATTACGGAGGAGGATATTCGATTTATGCGTTCGCCGGTTGGTTCTAGATCGGATCCATATAAACTCCGACATGAGGACCTTGTGACACTGGGGTGCGAGATGTCCACAGCGTTCGCTAAAATAGAAGACGCAGCACGGGCGAACTCGCCAAAAAGTAGAGGCCTTATCTGCGTAAAAGGATACGACAAGTATGTTTCGATTGCTGAGGAAAAGCAGTTGTTGGAGGACACATTGTTGTTTCGTCATGATGCACCATCACGTGCGAAGCACGTGTGGGCTAAATCAACCGAGAATTTGTTTCGTGCGGTAGAAGAAGAAATGCTTGTTCCTAAAGATTGGAAGAAGTCTGTGGCTGTTATTGATTGGGATGCTCGTATTCCGGTGGATGAAGTTCGTCAGACTTTTCACACCATGTTGCCTACAATTTCAGGCCCGTTACAAGCACAAGGCGTGGTATCTAGGCCTAAAACTAAGACTTATGTCGAATTTTCGCCGTTTCCAGACACTGTTAGATCCGAAATGGGTTTGGTATATTTGAAACTAGCTCGGTTTCAATTGTTGGGAGCGGTGGGCGAACCACGTTTTTGGCCGGATACGGAGGCTTTGAAGATTGCTAAAACTTTGGAACTAGTAAGCCATAAACCTCATCGTTATGTATCTTTGACGTCAGCAGACGATGTCCTGTGTAACCCGACGAGCCAAGTTAGACAGGACCACGAAACTCGTTCAATTGGTACCTCGACAGCGGAGGACTTTATTGAGCAGTTAGAACCATCATTGCAGCCGTGGGGTCACGGGATGCTCCATAAACCACCATCGTTGCAGTTGCCAGCGCCATCAACGAGCATTTTCTACGGAATTTTTGCTACTCGGAAGCGAGCGCTGCAATATTATCGCGCCGAATTGCGCTGTTGTGGGTGGTTGCCACCAAAATCCGACAGAGTGCAGTACACGACAGTTTGGGGCGACAGACCAATCCCACACTTTGTTGTGTCAACATTGTGCTTCCCGGATCCATTGCCGCTTTTCATTGGCCGAAATATCAATCCGAAGGATGATCTATGGGACTTAGACCATTACCTGCGCTACGGCTGCTTCTCCAGAACTTCGCAGCGGCGAAGACAGGCAGCATTGGCAGGCAGAGAGGGTGATATTTCCGTGCGAGATTAATGTCCTTTAATGAAAATTCTTTTTGTTGTTTTATTTCGTTTGCGGGATTTTAGAACATGTTTTGTTTTCGAATTGCTTATTCTCAATTGTTTTTGAGCCTTTTTCTGGTCACGGAGTGCCAGACCCTCAGAGGGGGGATGTCACGAATATAGTATTCGTGGGGAATGTGTGTGCAGATTGCGCAACACATTCCAGGCGCAGGTGGCGCCAAGGCTAACGTACATTCCTAGTAAGGTGCCGAATTGACATCAGGGGAGATTAGTATTTAAGGAAGAGATTGATATTACTCGTGGCCATTCTGTTATTGCTGATTGTATTGTGGTGACCTGTTGTCAGAATTGGAGTGGGGCCAAGGCCCGTAGTTAACCTGTTTGGTAATTATGCTGATCATAGCTCGTGTAAATCACCTTGAGGACGCCTGTTGCGTCCGTTGTGATTCCTTTTACTTTTTATGATCTCTTTTATTAAGTTCTTATTGCTACTAGAACCGAGGGGAACTGCTATAGGCGACCCTGAACTCGGCTAGTCGGAGGTGTGTGCTTACACTGTTGTGTCTCGCGATCTGTATCGCCTCATGTACCTGTTGTACCGAAACTGTTTCAATCGCCCTAACGTTCAATGGGCAATAAAGTTCTGGTTTATTCTTAGCTTGGTTTGTTCCTTGGGAGTGTTAGCCCCTAGTAGCACCCTGGTGCGTCTGAGGTCCGGTCTACGGACCTCCTTACATGGTGGAGGTGCGACCATTCCCCCAACTCATACTATGGCAACTAAAGAAAATAAAACGCCCACTTCAGTAGGGTTACCAAAATTGGATATTCCGCAGCCGGAAGTAATAGATCAAATTTTTGAATTGCGTTGTGCAGTTCGTTATGTGCATGACTGGGTGGTATCACAGCCAGATACGCCCACTGTGTCATACCTGAGAGATTCTCTGAAGAAAATTTTAGTAGCATGGGGTGAGCCTGTTCAAGGGGATCCTATACCGGCAGCCTGGGAACAGGTACATTTTCCCGCTGATATTTCTGTCCCAGGAGATCAAATTAAAACTAAGAAAAGAAAACTTAATGATATTTCAAATTCCGGGGTACCTTTGTTTTCGAATGTTTCGAATAATGAGCCGCCGCATCCTATTCAGGAACCATCATTCTTGGATATGTGCCAAACATTGGCTTCCTTAGAGAGTTGGTTGTCAATGCCAGCCATCCCATTATAAAAAAAGGATTTCATTTTTGAGGGCGCAGTGGCTATGTTTAAGCGTTTTGGGGTTCCGTTATGGACAGGTAATCCAATAAACCAACCCGGTGTGGGCCAACAAAGTTTGCCACAGTTTTTTGACCCTATGGTAAATCAGCCAAGTATGGCTCAAAATTGGTCACAGCTTGGTGGTCCTAGTGCATTTCAAAATGTTGCACAACAAAATTACGCGCCAAGTGGCGTTAGTCAAAATTTAGGTGGTTATAATTTTACACCTTTGGTAATGCCACCTGTTGTTAATTCTTATGGTCAGCCAAATGCACCGTTTATAGTACATTCAAGTACTGATAAAGTTCCCTTATATGATGGTTCGTCGGACCCTATTATATTTTTGCAAACATTTGAGTTAGCCGCGCAAAATGATAGATATGATCAGAGTATGTGGCCGCAACAATTGGGTATGAAATTGACAGGTGCGGCGGCCAAATGGGGCCATAATTATGGAGCAAGGTTGGCATCATGTCCTTGGCAGCAATTTCGATTCCAATTCTTAGCATATTTTACGGACGGAAATCGTCCTTCAGCTTTAGCAACAAAATTAGCGTTAAGGAAACATGGTGCGGCTGAATCGTTGTTGGAGTATGTTGCTGACGTTGAACATTTGTGTCAACGTGTTAATCCAGCAATGTCAGAAGAATGTATTAAGGACCATCTAATTAAAGGACTTAATCCGGGACTTCAGAGGTATATGATGTGCAATCTTCATTACCCATTATACCGTTTTCGGCAAATTATGCATAAGATGAATAAGGTCCCGTTCAATGCGGCTCCAAAAACAGGTCAAAATTCTAATCAAACGTATGTAAAGCAAGGTTCCTCAACCTATCAGAATCCAAATTATCAGAAGTTAGGGACTGACGGCCGACAATCTTCGGGTAGAGTTTCCCGATCACCTCAAAAAGAAAGTGGTGGTGCCTCTCAAAATCAAAGTAGTACAGGAGCCCCTACTATTCATTGTTTTGGATGTAAACGAGATGGTCATTACTAAAAAGACTGTCCTTTTCAGAGTTCTTCGGGCCTACAGCCTATTCTTTGGTCGTATTAGGACCAGAAAATGACGTCCTCGTAGGACATAATTTTTGTATCAATTTAATTTGGTCATATAAGGACCAGAAAATGACGTCCTTGTAGGACGTTATTTGTATTGCATCCTAATAGGACCAGAAAATGACGTCCTACGAGGACGTCATTTTTGTGACCATTAAATGTGGTCGCATGAGGATAAGAAAATGACGTCCTTCTAGGGCGTCATTTTTGTGTCAAGTAAACGCGGTCGCACGAGGACCAGAAAATGACGACCTTCTAGGGCGTCATTTTTGTGTCAAGTAAACACGGTCACATGAGAACCAGAAAATGACGTCCTCGTAGGGCGTCATTTTTGAGTCAAGTAAATGTGGTCGCATAAGGACCAGAAAATGACGTCCTCGTAGGGCGACATTTTTGTGTCAAGTAAACGCAGTCGCATGAGGACCAGAAAATGACGTCCTCGTAAAGCGACATTTTTGTGTCAAGTAAATGCAGTCACATAAGGACCAGAAAATAATGTCCTCGTAGGACGTTATTTGTATTGCTTCCTACTAGGACCAGAAAATGACGTCCTTCTAGGGCGTCATTTTTGTGTCAAGTAAACACGGTCGCATGAGAACCAGAAATTGACGTCCTCGTAATGCGTCATTTTTGAGTCAAGTAAATGCGGTCGCATAAGGACCAGAAAATGACGTCCTCGTAAAGCGACATTTTTGTGTCAAGTAAATGCAGTCGCATGAGGACCAGAAAATAATGTCCTCGTAGGACGTTATTTGCATTGCTTCCTACTAGGACCAAAAAATGACGTCCTCGTAGGGCGTCATTTTTGTGTGAAGTAAATGTGGTCGTATGAGGACCAGAAAATGACGTCCTCGTAACACGTTATTTGTATAAACAAGAAAACATAGTAAAGTTTAGAAAAGGAGCAGCAAGATAAACGTGGAAAGGTCCTTCAGTGGTAAAGCCATAAAAATAAAAAATGGCACTGCTTACCCCAAATTTGTTAACCCAGTCTTTATGAACTGATGAGAAATCGGTATGAGGCACCTAACTGAAATCCAGGACTGAAGAAACCGAAAAAGAAAAGGGAAATAAGAGTAATAAAAATAAAAAGGTTGTTGACAAAGGTGCAAACAAACCAAATGAAAATGGAAAGAGAAAAGTAAAAGGGAAATGTGGATTACGAGATGACAGTGAAGAAACAAATTAATTGGTAAGAGAGAGAACATGGCAGGAGTTAAGAGACAATAGATGCCTGTTGACCACTGGTCTAACGAAAGGAATCACAGAGAAGAAATCGTGGAAGTGGCCAAAAGGGAAATTTTTGCAAAATCGAAGACCCTGCAAGAGGAAAAGAAAATTCCGAAGTATACAACTCACCCTTTTATAGGAAGCGGTCAGCGAAAAGGCGTAAATAAAAAGAAATCTGATCATTATTGTAGCGATCGAAGAATGAGGGACGCCGAGCGAAGTGATAAGAGAAGGGGTGATAAGTATGACGTCATGGCTTAAAAAAGGAGACCGAATACATACGTTAGAGGGGCAAATATCACACTAAGGCAGACAACATGAATGGAATGCGGAGAAAATATTTGAAGGAAGGAATAATATATAAACAAAGGGTAAGAAATAACTATTCCCCAAAAAATATTCCGTAAAAACGCACATAAATACGAAAAACAACCCGGAAAATGGTGTACCAGAAGTGTAGATGAATATTGCAGATTGTCCTAAACAGAAATTATGGCAAAAAAAGTTGACAACCCTGAGAAGTACTGGGAAAATGATTTGGAACAAGTGCAATTTGGGAGAGCAGACGACGGTAGAAGGGAGAGCGTCTGCAATTCCAAGTAAAAACTAATGGCCGACCAGTCACGTCTATAAACACGGAATTGCTGCCATAGAGAGACAAATTTAAACTCGCTTATGCGTCTAAATGGTTTTGAGAGGATGTAGATGGACCAGGGTCTTTTTTGGTAAGAACACAGGCCGAAGCCCACATATTCAGCCAGGAGATGCTCGTCAGATTCCCATTCCCAATTGTTATAAAAGCAGGGAGCCAGAATATTTGGAAATCTCTAGGCTAATGTGGTAAGAAGGCATTTAGCCTTCAAAACAGGCGGCTCTACCAACTTTATAAATGGTGGTGAGCCACATATTGGTTTGGTTAGGTTATGTTTGGTTGGTTTGGTTATGTAAGACAGCCATGGATTAGCATGTCTTATGGAAATCCAATTTGAAACCCTTGTCCGACTGTTGGGAGACATAGGCTGCCATGGATTTGCTAAAAGAGCAGAGCACTGCCGCACCAAACTCTTTGCTGCATGCCGCTACCCGTGAGTAAAAATCATGAATTTCAGCAAATTAAAAACGAGCCGGTTTTTGGATCTTTGTCGGGATCTGGTGCCTTTAGCTGGTTTGGGAGGGATCTTTAGCCGGAACGGACAATGAGACCGCCTTCTTTGGTTGTTCCCTGAACTTCTTTGGAGGACGACCGCAACGCTTGGTCTTCACTAACATTCTTCCTCACTTTTCTTCCATGCATAATCTTACGGAGATTCGAATTTTCCGCCGCAACTGTTTTCAACAGCCTTCGAGCATTTCCGTCCGTGCCACCAGACTTCGTTGCTACATCTGGTTCCTCTTTGCTACATGGTGTTGGTTACATTTTCTTTTATAGTGAAGGTTTGCTTTTCCGTTCCCTCCCCTCTTAACTCATGACTTTTAGATGGATGCTCTTCGCTTTACCCCTCGATTCGATTATACGGACGAGCGATCTTTCTACCAATTGGACGACCATCCAGTGACCGAACCGGAGTAATGGCGTCAAAATGTAAGTTTCAAATACCGTCGGGCAGGCTACATCAACAGGATGCATCTAAAAACGCTTACCTTTTACGAAAAAGAGATGGAAGACAACATCCTTCTATCTATGGAGTGCAGCGATCTCCGCAATAAGTTCCGTGCGTGTCAGGTAACTTTGCGGGATCTCCAAGTTGCTCATGATAAGGAAGTAGCAGAGATGCTTAATCGTATTGCGGACTTGGAAAAACGCCTTTTTTATGCTGTCACTGCTCCTCCGAGCTTTACGCCGTCTCCGACCGCTTCTCCTTCCCTAGTTCGTGCTCCCCTGGGATTCACTAAACCGCCTTTCAAACCTCTTGGTCACGGTTACCCGATTCAAGCGGCTCGTAAGCAGTAACCTATCTCCTAAGGTCCACCGACTCCCTAGCGGTCACTAGGACTCTCCCTTCTTTTCACTTATATTTTTTTAGCCATTTATCCTTTTTTTCTAGGGTCACTAAATACCACTCACCTGTATGGTATATTAACCCTCCTGGTATCATTTTTAACCATTGTAGCATGATAGTTAATAAATCTTTTTACCTTTTCGATACTTACGGATTGTTTATTTTCCTTCCTTAACTTTTCTCCTCTAGTTGAATTTTCAACTCTTGCGTGTTTAAATTAGGGAGGGGAAGGTTTCAACCCTCCTCAGTCCTTTCAAAACATTGGAATATTATTATTTTTCAGCTCAGGAGTGTTTTACAATCTTTCTCAAGGTCCTGTCAACACACCGTAACATTAATATTTTAGCTCAGGAGGTCCAGGTGTAATACTCGGACCCCTTCGTATGTCAACGCGAGTATGTGAGATCGCAATCCCTGGTCCGTGAGAATCAGACCAAGAATTTTTCCCACTTTCGGTTTTAGCAACTTTATAGCTAACAGGTGCTGACATCTGGAAGGGGATTCGACAAAACTGTTAAATCCCACTCCAAATAGCCAGTACTCCTTGTCCTACGCTTAGGACAAGTCACATGCGAATTTCAAATAACTATGTAAACTGAAAACATTCAAGTAAATATTAAACAAGTTTATTCTGTAAAATACAAACGTCTCTTTCAATCCTCTGTATTTCTTCCTGACGTGCTTCGAGGTAAGAAGGACCTTACACATTTAATTTTAAATATCAATGTCATGTTTGCCAACCAGAATCTATATCCAGGTCATCAAAGATTTCATCCTCTGTAGTTGTTTCGTCTTGATTGTTGCATGGTTTCTGTGTAGCTGTCATGACTATCTAAAATTGAATTTTGAAAAATCATGTTCAAAATTTAAGGTAGATATATATTCTTTAACACAAAGTCTTAGAAATCAATCATCAACAAAAATGTCAAAAAAACTCTATGATAGTAGAAAATTATACATAATTACTGGTAACTCAATCGATTCCATTAATTCCATGTTTCCAGAATTGTTGTTATTATCCAAATTAGTGGTTTTATTTTTTATGTCCTGTAACTGAATTTCATAATTAATGTAATTATATACAGTGTAATAACCTAATTAGTTGCTTACCTGAAAATAAGGATTAGATTTTTTTTCTATCTTCATCTGCACCATTTCTTTCTGTTTGTTTATCGATAGTTTTGTCCTGCATCCCAGTTGTATCACTTAATACATGTTCTGAAATGTTGTCGAAAATTTTAGGATTTGTTCGGGCAAGCTTAAGGTACTTCCATCTCGTGGTCTTCCTATATCTGTCTAATCCTGAAGGACCATCCATGTTCAACACGTGCAAAATACATATACAAACTGTATAAAAAAAACTATATTTTTTAGACCCAAAAAAAGGACGTCGAAAAAAGACGTACTTTTTACGCAACCCTATATAGCAATGGCAAGCCAGTGGCTGCTATTGCTATTCGTATGCACTATAAAGTTCTATGTTTTTAGGCGGGAGTTGCTAAGCAACTCCCATAGTAGCATTCAGGATTCAAATTTTGCATTCGAAAATTCACCTTAATTTTAAGAATGAAAATTTGGAATTTCGAACTTCCTAAAAAAAGTTCAGAAAACATATCTGCCTCAAACCCCCCAAATTTTGCACCAACTAAGATGTGTGAAATTTCAATAGAGGTCTGAAAATTGGAATAACTGACAATGAGCAGTCATAGGAACGTGCAATAAAAAAATGCAAAAATATGAGTATACAAGCCCTGTACATGAGGAATAAAAACACTTATAGTGAAGGCACTTTAAAGAAACATGAAATAATCATGCAAAATACAAGCACGTATGGTAAATAGTGTTAATGACGCACATAACGAGAGGTTCTAATTGTCATATCATATGGTATACAATGTAATGAATATGGCAATAAATTGCACATTGATCTATAAAGCATGCTAGTAGTAAAATGACGTTAAGTAATGAACGACTTATATCAGAAATGCTATAAAATAGCATGTTTATGAGCATTCTAATTAGAAAAAAGAAAATACAATGACAAATATGCCTAGGGAGTGAGAGTATGGAAGTAGCAATATAAAAAAATCATTGATATCGAAAAATAGCCTTGGATATAAAAATAAAGCAAATTTTTAATCAAAGTGAATTTACCTTGCATAGAATTTCGAAGAAACTCACTCACCTAGGGAAGATTATCGAAACGTTCTGGCTGAAAATGGGATTCAACCTCCAAGCCACCTGACAGGTCAAACTCGAAGTTGAGAAGCAATCCCCTAAGGATGTTTTCATCCTGAAAAAGGCAAAGAGAAATATCGTTGTCGTCACTGCCTCTTGGATTTTCGGTGGAAGCATGAAGCTCTCGGTAAGTACTTTGGGTGGTCGGGGAAACAACTATTGGTGATCTCCGATCACCTGTGGATGATGACGAGTCGTCCTCTTCGTGTGGTGGCACAATTGGAGGTGGTGGAGAATCATCATCGTCAGTGTCTGAAGCGACATCAGACTCTGATGCTGACGACAATGATTCTTCGGGAATATTATCCTCAGCCTTTTCCACGGCGATTGGTGCTGGTGGCAGAAGAATTATATGCAGACTGTAATTTAGTCCGTCCGTAGAGGTCACCGTAGACCATGCAGAGGACCACTGCTGGATGATGCCGTCGCGCCCCTCCCGAGCGCGGGGGTCCTGTAGCGGGAAGAACCTCATCGGATATTATAGGGAAATAGCCGTCTGGACGATCCTGAGAAGTAGAACGACTGCGCTGCATGATCGATTCCTCCCGGGATTCCACCGTCACAGTAAGGTGGATTGGTTGTTGTGGTGCACACGCGGTGGTCGATTCCACGGAAAGAATGACCATGCGCGCATCCGCGATGGGCGCGACAGCATACACGACGGGAGCGGCCGAGCTCGCGTCGGGCGCAACTGCGTCATTTGGCAGCATTGGAAGCTGCCCCTGTTTGATTCTCTTTAGTTTTTGAATTTTTGAATTTGGCGCCTTTTTGATTTTGTTAAGTTGCAAGGCATTATGGGAGAGGTTTTTCCCGCCTTTTTTGGTGCTCTTGTTTTATGTTGCAATGGAGAAGCAGTGATTTTCGATCTGAGCTGTATTCAAGTGTTTTAAGTAAGTTTAAGTAAAGTTTTCAAGTAAAAGTTGGTAGTTTGTGGATGTGTCCTTGCTGTTTTCAACAAGTAAAGAAGAATTGGGATTCAGCAGTGGACATTTGGCAGTTTTTGAAGATCTTGGACTTGCTTCACTGGCAACCAGTAGGTATCATTCTCAGGAGTTTGGAGTGTGACAGGTCGTTGCACTGCCTGATTCCAACATTTTCTGGAGGTTCTACCGAGATACCTATTGGATAGTGCATTGTGAAGTGACTTTGTAAGTGTTTCTGTGCCATGGAAAGACTGAAGAAAGCAAGGACCCCAGTGAGGGCAGCTATTTCAAGAACAGTGAGTGAACTTGAGGCAGATATTGTCATGCCTGATATAGACAAGACTGTGTTGGAAGCTAAACTGATCAAGTTGGAGAAGCTTATGGAAGAAGTAAGTGGATTAAATGACAGGATTAAAGAACTGATGCTTGATGATGATACCAGTGATGAACTTTATGCAAGAGAGTTAGGCATCAATGAAGAGTATGAAGACAAAGCAAATGTGACATTACTTCGTGTGCAAAAGATTCTGAACCCTCCATTGCGGCCAAGTAGTCCAACTATGAGTGGAATATCGAGTCTTGGTGACAGTAGTGACAAGAAGCGGAATTTTAAGCTACCGAAAATTGAACTTAAGAAATTCAGAGGTGAACCTATGGAATGGCTGGGATGGTGGGCCCAGTTTTCGAAAATTCATGAAGATGAGACTTTACATGCAACCGATAAGTTCCAGTACTTGTGTCAAGCTACGGTAGAGGGAACACGTGCGCGTAAGTTGGTGGACACGTACCCACAGTCAGCGGACAACTACCCAAAGGTGATTAAGGCATTAACTGAAAGATTTGGTGATGAAGTAATACTCTCAGAAGTATACGTAAGGCAGTTGCTGAAGATGGTGCTCCTTAACAACAATGCTGGGAGAAGGGCACCTCTTGCGGAGCTGTATGATGAGCTCCAATCACACGTCCAAGCCCTTGAGACCCTGGGAATCGCCAGTACTCAAAGTGCAGTGTTCTTATACCCTTTAGTCGAATCGAGCCTGCCGGAGGAAATAGTGAAGGTATGGCAACGAAGCCCCCTTTCAGGATATGACACTGGGGTTATTAAGAAACCAGATGAGAGGTTACAAGCGCTAATGCAGTTTTTGAAATCCGAAGTCAAAGGAGCCGAACGGTTATCATATGTGCGGGCGGGTTTAGAAGAGCCAGCGCCAACTGAGAAAATGAATGTGAAGTATGGCAACAAGAAAAGGGAAGATGTGCCAACAGTTGCAAGCTTACACGTGGGCCAAAGAGACGCATGCATCTTCTGCCAGAAGACAAACCATAGCAGTGCAGTATGTTTTAAGGCCAATAACATGACTTTTATTGAGAGAAAAAATGCAGTCAAAGCAAGCCACTCCTGTTTTGCTTGCCTAAGGAAGGGACACAGTTTCAAGACATGCAGATCCCACATTAAATGTACAAGTTGTGGAAGGAAGCATTATGCGATCATGTGCCCTGGAGATGCTCATCAAAGCCAAAACAGCCAAGATGAAGTTCAGCGAGCTGCTGCAAGTGATGAGGCAGTAAAAGTTACCACAACAAATACAAGTGGAACCTCTAGAGGTAGCACAGTCTTAATGAAGTCTATTCGAGTATGGGTACAAGGAAGTAATGGAAAGAGAGTTCAAGCCCGATTGCTGTTTGACGAAGGGAGTCAGAAAAGTTTCATCCAGACCTCGATAGCGGAGGAGTTAATGAGTCCTGTTTTAGAAGAGTTTGTTCAGCAAAACCACTTGTTTGGTGGAATTCTATCCGGATGCAAACCAAAGAAATTGCATAAGGTCATAATTAAGAATCTCAATGGCAGCTATCAGAGGGAGATGTCGCTCATCAGTGAAGATGTTATTTGTGCAAGCTGTCCAACCATACCACCAGGTCCATGGATCACAGAGTTGGCAAGAGCAAAGATTAACGTTACCGACACAATTGGTGAAGAAACTGACACTATCCAGATTCTAATTGGAAGCGATCTAAGAGAAAACTTGATGACGGGAAGACGATATAAGCTGCGATGTGGTCTTGTAGCCGTCGAATCAGTGTTTGGGTGGACTCTATGTGGAGAGCTACCCTATCGTGATACAAGCTGCGCATCCATGGTAATTAACATGCTTGTAAGAGAAGAGAAGTCCCTTCCTAAGTTATGGGAATTGGAAACACTGGGGATCAGAGACCCTGTTGAAAAGATGTCTGAAGAAGAGCATGATGAACTGGTAAGAAGAGACCTCCAATGCAAAATGACTAGAGATGTGGAGGGAAGATACATAGTAAACCTGCCTTGGAAAAGTGACACAATGGAACTCCCTAGCAACCGAGGGGTGGCAGAGAGGCGACTGATGAGTGTCACTGAGAAGCTGAAGCGACAAGATGACTAAGTGCTATGACCAAGTTTTTCATGACTGGGAAAATGAGCAACTTATCGAAACAGATCTGAGGAATGAGAATTTAAAGCAGCATTTCCTACCTCACCGTCCTGTGTTTAAACCCGAAAGTACAACTACTCCCGTACGTCCCGTATTTGATGCCTCCTGTCGAGTGGGAAAAGGGCCATCCTTAAATCAATGCTTGGAAAAGGGGCCAAACATGTTGCAGTTGATCCCATCAATTATACATCGATTCCGAAGAAGCAACATAGGGATCGTGGCTGACATCCGAAAGGCATTTCAAATGGTGGGAGTAGCAGAACAAGATAGAAATTTCCAGAAGTTTCTCTGGTGGGACGGTGATTCCATAAAAGAGTACCGCCATTGCCGTGTTGTTTTTGGCATGAATTGCAGTCCGTTTATCTTGGCGGCTGTATTGGACTATCATTTGACAAATGTTCCTGTTGACTTTTTCGGCCCGTCGGCCTCCGTCATGACGCTGACCAGCGCATGACGTCATCGGCTGGCAGCTGACTGCCACACCCTTTTTTGAATTTTCAACTGGAAGGACGTCTTGCCACCTGTTATCCAGCTCATAACGACGTGGCACCTGGAAAAATCATCAGGACTAGTGACTTTTGCTTTGTGGCAGCCATCCCGCCTCATCTCACCTTTACCACTTAACTTCAGTTAAGTTTTTTGTGTTTTTGCCTTTGCCAATATGGCAGTTTATCTTGAATTTTGAGGTGGCCATCTCACTTTTCAGATTAGGTCCCGCATTTTTTGCCTTCATCAATTAGCTTATTGATTGGCAGCCATCCTGCCATCCTAACCTACAGTTAGGCACTGCCTCTTAATTTTTTTGCCACGCACTTCATACCGATCCGAGTTATGTCTTCACGGTCACCCGCTCCGTGATCACCGGTTACGACTCGTGTCACTCGTCCAGAAGCAGAATTCCATGACAGAACAGGCCGTTATGTCAACTGCAGCATACCAGAGCGTCAAGCCGATGTTTGGAAACGTCGTAGACCAAGCCGGTCTACACCTTGCTGCCTGTCCTGCCTTTTCCCTTCCAACGGCCCTTTTAAGGGCCACACAATTCTGAGAGAGACACCATACGAGCAAGGCTCATAACATCGCAACCGTGTGCGTATTGATAGCGCCGCACACTACTAACAGTTCCGGCACAAGATAAGGAGTTAGCCAACTTGCTTAAGAAGTCTTTGTATGTCGGCAATTGTTTAGTTTCTCTGGACTCAATTAAAGATTATCAAAATTTTAAAAAGCGATCAATCTCCATGCTGGCTGAGGCAAAGATGGATCTACGGCAGTGGGAATCCAATTGCGAGGAACCTAAAGGAAGCAAGCCTGTGAATGTATTGGGGCTTAAGTGGGACAAGAAGAAGGATTGTCTTTTTTGCCAGCCTCCAGACATTAAACAGGAACTTATCGTAAACAAGAGAAATGTATTATCGATTACGGCTCAAGTTTTTGACCCGATTGGATTCACCAGCCCAGCCCTACTCCAACCAAAGTTAATGCTGCAAGATTCTTGGTCAGAAAAGCTGGGGTGGGATGAAGAATGGAAACCTGAACAAGAAAATGTATTCAGGAAGTGGTATGCAGAGCTGCCAAAGCTAAAGTTTATTCGAATTCCAAGAAAGGCTTTTGGAACTGGACAAGAAGTGGAGTATCAGTTACATACTTTCTGTGATGCCAGTAAGAAAGCATATGCTGCAGTCGTTTTTGTAAGATCACAATGTGGAGATCAAGTTATCATCCAACTGTTGGCAGCTAAATCAAGACTCGCTCCGTTAGATAAGAAAGGAAACCGAAATGCCACCATTAACAGACTAGAGCTAATGAGTTGTGTCATTGGAGTACGGTTGGCAGTGACCATTAAGGCGGCATTGGAGCTTGACAAATTGAAGAGCTACTATTGGACCGATTCGACGACAGCCCTAGCTTGGATTAAACGAGAAGAAGACTGGGGTACATTTGTCGGAAATCGAAGTCGAGAGATTGGCCAGCATAGTCGTAAGGATGAATGGAGATACGTGCCTGGACCATTGAATCCAGCCGACCTCCCTTCAAGAGGATGTTCCCCATCTCAATTATTGGAGTCAAAATGGTGGGAGGGACCTCATTGGTTAAAGGACAACAAGGATGATTGGCCAAGCAAAGAAAATTCAGTTGATGAAGAGAAAGTTCAGCTGGAAAAGAAACGGACCAGTATAAACACTGTGATGATTCAGACTGTTAAACAACTGAGGTTCTCCTCCTATCTAAAGAATGTTAGGGTGGCAGCTTATGTCAGAAGATTCATCGACAATTGTAGGAGTGAAGCCCGAAACAGAACTGTAAGTCAATTTGTGAAATTGGATGAGATGAAAAGAGGTGAAAGAGACCTGCTGTATGGATTACAAAGGCAGCACTACCCCAAAGAACCGAAGTTTAAGAATTTAGATGTGCATCTCAAAGGAAACTTATACCATGTCAAGACTCGGCTACTTTATAAAAATGACACGGAGTTATTTCGTGAACCTGTGCTGCTCCCTAATGAAGACCCGTTGGTGCATCAACTGATTGACCATATTCACAGATCCAATTGTCATGCAGGCACCCAAGTCGTTTTGGGAAAGTTAAGGGAGAGATATTGGATCCTAAAAGGGAGAAAGACTGTTAGCCGAGTACTTCAACGGTGTAGTGTATGTCGAAGATACTCAAGTAAGAGCATACCATGCGAACCAGCACCATTGCCAAAAGACAGGGTAGAGAATCAATATGCATTTCAAACCACAGGCGTTGACCTTGCAGGCCCCTTGATTTTGAAAGGAGGAAAGAAGGCTTGGATTGTGCTGTATACTTGTGCTCTGTACAGGGGAGTGCACTTAGATATCGTGGATTCACTAAGCTCGGAGGAGTTCCTAGACTCATTGGAGAAGTTTACCTGTCTTGTCGGTCGACCTAGTCACATATACAGTGACAATGGCACTAATTTCGTAGGTGCAAACCACCTCATGGAGAGAATTCAATGGAAGAAAGTGGAGAAACTGCTTCCCATAAGAAGAATACGGTGGTCCTTTAATCCACCCACAGCAGCGTGGTGGGGCGGCTGGTGGGAGCGATTAATTCGTTCAGTTAAAGAATTGTTAAGAAGGATGCTGGGGACTGCCAAGTTAAGTAAAAAGGAGCTGGAGAAGTGCTTGTTGGCTGTTGCTCACACCTTAAACCATCGACCACTAACAACGCTAACTGAGGACAGTCAGGACCTGATACCTTTGGTTCCTGCAATGTTCATGAGGGATTTACCCATTTCTGGATTGCCTGAGCGAGAGATGGTAACAGACCATGATCTACAGGACAGTTATAAGAAGTTGCGAGAACTGAAAGCGGCCTTAACTGAGAGATTTCGAAAGGAGTATCTTGGCAACTTGATTCAACGGAAAGCTGAAAAATGTCTTCCACCCCCTGCTGTAGCCGGGGACAACAATGGGTTCGGAAAATAAAGAGGTATGAATGGCCGTTAGGCAGGATTATAGAGCTGATTGCCGGAAAAGATGGAAAAGTTCGAGTTGCTAAAGTGAAGACGGCACACGGTACGTTTACAAGACCGATGCAGAGACTATATCCCCTGGAAGTTCCAACCTCAAAGATGTTCCCAAAGTTGCCAGTTCCAGTAGAGGTGGGACACCAGGAGGATCCTTTAGGTGTCACCAGAAGTGGCAGGACAGTGAAGAAGACAAACCGTTATGGTCAGTGGAACTATTAAAAGACTTAATTTCTTGATTTTGTTAAGTTGCAAGGCATTATCAGAGAGGAGTTTTCCCGCCCTTTTGCACTTTTTGTTCATGTTAAGATGGCAGAGCAGTGATTTTTCAATCTGAGCTGTATGTAAGTGTTTTAAGTAAGTTTAAGTAAAGTTTTCAAGGAAAAGTTGGTAGTTTTGGATGTGTCCTTGCTGTTTTCAACAAGTTAAGAAGAATTGGGACTCAGCAGTGGACATTTAGCAGTTTTGAAGAACTTGGACTTGCTTCACTGGCAACCAGTAGGTATCATTCTCAGGAGTTTGGATTGTGACAGGTCGTTGCACTGCCTGATTCCAACAGCCCCCGTGCATGCGGTGCATGCAAACGCGATCGCGTTGTTGACAACGCCATGCAATGACGTCATGGCATTCAAAACAGGAAACATTGCTTACATACCTTGTGGATTATTGCACCGATTAATCGGAGCCAATAACGGATATGGTGCATCGCGAGTGCAGTACGTGTGTGCCACCGTGCGAAGCACGTGTGTGACACACCACTGACACCAGTTTACCAAATTATCATCGAAGGGTCTGGTGCTGATTTGTGGAATGTCCGGGATTATAGCGAATTGTAGATCAGCTTCCTGAACAAGTGTACGGTTAGGCAAATTTTGTTCAGTAGTGGCTTCCAGTGTATCCAAGTAGTCTGCAATGTTGATTGTTGGAAATTAAATTTGTATGGGAAGATTAGGCTCTGGTGGTTGGAGCACAACTACCATTTGATCTGGAGATCAAATTTGTTCGTTGTTGGGTGGACGCAGTCCATCTTCGCTCGCACCTTGGTCATGTATATTATTAAAGTCCACGAACATTTCTGGTCTAGTGAGACTGATCTGTTCGCTCCGAATTGTCAAGTTAGAATAAACTTTATGTCCCTTTAAACCCCATTGCTTAGCATTAGGAGCATTGCTTTTGTGAAAACTGAGCTGCCCTTTTCTTGCTTACACCTAATGGTAGGGCAGCAATAAATCGAGGAAAGTAAAGTCACACATGCGATCCTCCGTCGGTGTGGAGTGATTGTTGTGTGGATAATGCATCTAAACTCAGGGGAATTGGGCTGGGAATGTTTTTGAACCCTTTTGCCAAATTGTCGCCGAAATTTTTCCCGACCCTACTGACTTTAAATCACATAAAGGATTGTTTTTAGAGCCTTACCTTTGGTCAGTTCTACATGATTTACGATCGTGACACCGCTGAAAGACGCTACCTTGTCATAGGAGTCATCTTCCAGCCAAATAAGTTGCCAACAAAACTCTATCAAACTCAAAAATGCTACTAATCAAAATTTTGGGGGAAATAGGATTAGAAAATGAATCAACATTGTGGGGGACAGGTGACTGTTATGGTAAAGTCATGCCACCATCGTTAGTTTGTACTGTTCAGTTCGAAAAGAATTTGAAACTTGGGGTTGTTGTTTATCAAATTTTTCCATTTTAGTAAAATGCAAGAGAGCCAGTTTTCTGGCTAAACCAATGCGTGTCTGAAATTCCAAAATATCTTGCTGCCAAAAATATGGAAAGGCATTATTTACAAATCTGACGTTGCATATAACAGTACTAAAGCAACTTTTTCAAAGAATTCAGTCAGATTTGTACTCACGTAATTGGGGTCGTAACATAGGGCATGGAATCGGAATAAATTATCCTAAGGAGATCTGGGTAGCCTTGCAAATGTTAACTGAAATGGACTGTAACCCATATTTTGGTTGCTTGCTGAGTTACATACCCACCGTATCGCAGGGATGTATTCCGCCCAAGTGTCATGTTTTTCAGACACCGCTATAGCCAACCTGGCCTTAGCATCCCGGTGTTTACGTTCCACCGGACTGGCCTGGGGATGGTATAGGGCAATTTTGTGGAGTCGGAAACCCATAATCTTGGCCGTGTTTTGCTGATCGAGGTACCCCCTGAATTTTCCTATCGCCCATATGACCGCGAGCGCTTCTTTCTTAATGGAGAGAATTGGTTGGGTATTTTAATTGCGGTTTGGTCAGGAGTTTGAAGGCGTACTCAATGACGAAGTATGGGTGTTCGTCACCCTGCACGAGGACGGCACCCATTGCCTCGTTACTCGTATCCGTAAACAAGCAGATGCGAACAGACAACTGTCATCAAAGTTGAAGACGGCATCTTTTTTTAGCAATTTGTAGTGGGGACTATCAGTGCCAAATTCGGAATGAACTTGGCAAACCATCGACAGGACGAGACGAAGGATTTCACTTCCTTAACATTTTTTGGAAACGGTAGGTTAAGGATTGCTCCCACCTTGTCTGTATTGGTACTGATTTCCTCCTGGGATAAATGGTGCACCAGGTAATCAACGTTATCTTTAAAAAAATGGCATTTCTTCCTTTTCAAGGAAAATCAGTATTGGATTATTAATTGAAAAACCCTGTCCATGTCCTCCAGATGTTTGGCAAATTCATCCGAAGCCACCAGTACAATGTAATGAATATGGCAATAAATTGCACATTGATCTATAAAGCATGCCAGTAGTAAAATGACGTTACGTAATGAACGACTTATATCAGAAATGCTATAAAATAGCATGTTTATGAGCATTCTAATTAGAAAAAAGAAAATACAA
>JAQGAO010002585.1:0-19176 GCA_034697705.1 Ommatoiulus sabulosus
GTAAATGGTGTTGCTAGGGAATTCAAAATGGCGTCAATAGGGAATTCAAAATGGTGTCGAACACGGTTTCTCGTGATGCACAAATTCTGAGATCGTAAGGCAAATATTTCAAATGTGTCAGCTTGCATGAGTGCTCTTGAGAATGAGTAAATCATACGTTTTTATGAAATTACTGTTATAAAAGAGGGAGATTCGGCAAGAGCAAATTACAATAATTTTCATTCCAAACTTTCTGTATTATGAAACATTTACATTTACGCTTGATATTTACTTAATCCCACATTGAGTCCCATCTTTCTGTAGCTTTAATTGTACTTTAGGATTAAGCGAATTTGACTTTTTAACCCAGGTTGGATGTCAGTGTTTCATGCTAAACCTGTTCATTCCTTGTTGGATATATACATGTACTTATCATTATTGTTCTTGGAATTTATTTTTGAAAGGACTACAGCTTTTAAAAATTCTCGATGCTCTCCATCCAAACTGGAAAATGTTACTTTATTATTCCATTGAGGTGGTGAAACCACATGATTGCGATGATAAGGTTCGAAGCATGTTATAGTATATAATTAATAATAATGTGAATTTCGCCAAATAGAAACATTATTTGAAATACGTTGCATTTCTTCGTACGTTTAAACAAGAAATTGTAAAAGAACGGATATAATTTTAGAAAATAAACAAGAATCGTTATTGCAGCGTATTTTCATTCCAGGGTTGTATTCGGGGTCTTATTTTGCAATATTTAAAAATTAAAACGCAGCGTTTGATTAAAATAAATATATACTCAACTTCAAACATATTTCATCCCATGATTTCAGCATAGTTCATTTCACGCTCAAAATCGTGAACTTTCCCATTCACGAAGGGTAAAAGGGTATTGGCGAAAATGCATTTTAGGGATGAAAACAAGCGCGAGTGGCGAAATAATGACTGCATAAATGACATCGCAGGATGGGGAAGGGGAAAGAGTGGCAAATGGGAGACAAATGGTTGAACAAGGGACCAGATTGGATCCATAACCTGTCTGTAAACCGTGGTGCCACCCTACGACCACATATGACAACTATCGCTAAAGTTACGTTGTGTGTTCATTGAATTATGACACCTTCAATTGAATTCCAAGCGTTGTACTACAGGGTGATATAAAAATCTGTACTTCCCTTTATCTCCCCCATGACGAATATTATGCCATTCTTAGTAATTTACGAGGCTTATCTCGAGCAGTAATTACTATTGTAGTGGCATTACGTTGAAAAAGAACATTCTCGTTTAGGGTATGACACGCTGGAAACTATTGGGTGCAGCGCCTCTTTATTAATTTAATAAAATTTTCTCCAGACCTTTATTGCCTATAACAACATATGGCTGCAACGACAAACTTCCAAAGAGTTGGTTAGTTCTGTCTAATGAAACGCAAGATGAAAATCCTTTAAATTTCCGAAATAAAAAAAAACCAACGAGTGAATTAGGATTAATTACATCTAGTGGTATAAAACAATTTTATTTGGTTATTAAATAAATGCTTCCAGCGCAAAGTCTCCTTTTTCCGAGTCAAATAAAACGCAAGGTGAACCGTGAACAAATAAATTCGACAAACATCCTCATTTTTTTTTTGTTCGAGCTCGTTCTCATTAAGTTATTTCTTATTATTTTCACCTTCTCTCTTTCAGTTCAATTACATGTCGAGGACTTTCGCATTTTCCGCACTGCAACCACCGTACAATACCCAATAATACAAATATCATATTCATGATGCAAAATAGGACGCGCGCGAGTCATGTTTGTCTCTCTAATGATTCCAACTGACTAAATAAAAGATGAAAAGCACAAAAAGAAAATTCAAAAGGGGGAAGGGAGGAGAGATGCACGAAAACGCGGAGGCGATCCATTATGCAAATGACGAATATGTGCATGCGTGTGGGGGGAGCAGGGGAGAGGGAGGGGGGGTGAAAGATACCCCTTTCCGTTGTGCATGGACTTCAACAGTTGAGACGCCATTTACATTTGCATGTAAACCGAAAGTGAACTGGTATATACATTGAAGAAAATATGCTGAAATGGGGGGAACGATAACGTTGGGTTGGGTTCAAATTATAACGGTGCATGTGCTCGAACAAAGGCGTGTTTCGCTCATTGGCAGACACTTGTGAATGCGCCAAAAATAGAAACACGGACGCCATTTTGTGTTGATAGAAAACAGTCGAGTGAGAAAATCACAACGGCTTTTTTTTGTTGTCGGTTATCGTGGTAAGAATGGCGCGATTGAATAATAAAGCGTACTCTGTAATCGTATAGGTGGAATAATAGACCGACGATTTGAATACGTTAGCGCCATCTATGATAGCGAGTATTTATATGTCAACAGACGCTCAGATCATAGAACCATGAAAAAGAATTTTTTGAATTTCTCAGACGATAGTTGTCAAAAGTAGCAACTTCAAATTGTTGAACTCTTTAAGCTACGCCCATGGTGGAGGAAACAAAGAGGAACTTTTTGTTGCTAATTGCTGCCATTTTTTAACGTAATTGTTACGCGAGTTTATTTGCAGGAACATGGAAACCAATTAGCAACAAAGTTCTTGGATTCCGCCAGTGTGGACGTATACGGTAGGTTTAAGAAACATAGAGGCGCCTTCTGTCGCTCATTTGTTGGCAGTTGTTTCTGGTAACAAACTTACGTAAAAGTAAAATGCGTGAAACAGGTTGTTTAAACAACTGGCAGCAATTGAAAACAAAACGTTGCCCCTGTTTCCTCCAACGTGGAAACGGCTTTATACGTTTGCCAACATTTAAAATGTTTGGAGGTGAAATAATCAGAAGAAAATTTCCATGAAATCCTTAGACTCTTAAAGTGGTTGGTATAAATGGCCTTTAAAAAGTCATTCTACGAAGCTTTTGCATATATGGAATGATAGTGATACTCTGTATCCTAAGCGACAGGGCTTTTATTTAAATCCCAACTGCTCAAATAAATGATGTACCAAGCGAACAACATTAGACAAAGTCGAATTGTTAGCTGATGGAAACTGAGGACAGAAAAAGTACCAGGTATCAGTTATCACTTTCGAAGCAAATCAGCAAAAACGTTTTCTCCGAGCATGCATCATACATGTATAGTGTTTCTCGAACAAGCATTGTTGCATTTGCTCTAGATGCATGTGCAACAGGACGCTTGGTTCTCCGAGAGTACATGTATCTCAACGGTACTCGATTAAGTGGTCTACAGCGCTTCATCAAAATGGCGACCCCTTGGCATAAGTTTCCCAAGCGATATGCCATCTACACACTAGTGCAGTGTCGCCATTTTTGGATAAAAAAATATTCTTCTATATATTCAACAATGCGTCATTGTTGTACTTAGCGCTCGCTCAATCGCTTACTATGTCTTTGTTTATTTTCTTTACCTTATGTTATATCCGCTATATACTGTACATGTATGTGATCCGGGTCATGGGTATTGCTCCGGGTCTGTTTCGGAGGCTGCGCACTTTTGTGCTGCATTTCACTTAACTTTTCATCTCCATTTTTTCACGTATCTTCACATGTACCAAAGCAATTAAACCATTCAATGTTAAACGCTGAAAAATGCGCGCGAAAAACTATGTTTGTAACAATGTAAAATTATTTGGGTCGAAATTTCGTTTTGTACCTACATGTAGACAATAGTAAAACTGGCCTACTTGTAGCGTGTACGAAGCAAATTTTTGTGAGATGCTGCACATGCAAGAGATATGCATGATTTTCTATTTTCTGTGTTTCATTATTGTCCTTCCTGTTTTGACTTCTGTTCAAGTTCAAAGGATGTTTCCCAAAAAAAAAAAAAAAATGGCGACACTGCAAAAGTGTGTAAATATCGTATCAAACAATACATATACGCCCCTTTGACAGCCATATTGGGTCCTATACAAACAGGAAATGACCCATTCTGCTAGGATTGCAGATGTAGGGTTATCACTGCAAGTGCGTGCAATTTCGGAGAAGGGAAGAAAGCCTGTTGCACGTTTGACACATCAGCGCTTGTAAGCATCTTCGACTTGCAAGATTTGCAAAGATGACGCTCGGAATAGCTGCAAACGGCGTGCACTATGCCAAATCAGGGGGATAATGGCGGCTGTTGACATCGTGAGTTTGTTTGCTATCTGCGCAGCGCTAGCCACGCAATGCGACGCATCAATTCATGGCCCCAGCGACGCATAAAGGCGCATCAGATTTTGCTGTACGTGTATAGGTGAAGCTGGTGAACGGAATGAGTTCATTTCCATCATGAAATCGTGAAGCGAGGCGAGGGGAGGGAGGACATCGCAGGTTGGCAACAGAACCAGAACTCTCCAGCCAACCGAAGGCTCAATCGATCCGTGACCATTAGTATGCAAAGGCAATAGATACTCGATATTGTGACTGAGGCCAAGCCAACGGTGGAAAGACGTTACGGATGGAGGATGGTTTAACGTCGGTGGGCAAGATCCCATTGGCATATTGCGAACAGATCGTTGCAAGCCAACATTTCTGACGCTCGAAACCATGGCGGATTTTTATGATTATTCAATAATAAAAAAAATTTGCGGCGTGGCTGGCGTTTTTTGTAGCTCTGGAGGGGATGCGGGACACCCAGCCTACTTAAAACTTCGTAGGCGTAAGACACTTCGGTAAACAATAGAAATGGGCTAGTAGGCCTGCGAAACGCATTTTGAAATGTGTCACCATTGACCATGTTGATCTCCTCCTGAAACCAGATCTCATGCCACGATTGGGAAGTTTCGAAATTGTCTCGACGCTTAAACTGGAGCGAAACAAGGCCACTGGCTTTGCGAGCCACTTCCTTTGTAGATAATATGACCGAGTACATTTGCGTTGTGTCGGGACTCCAGATTCCGCCAACAAGTATAATGTACAACAATTTAATATGCGGTTAATACCTGCGGCACATTTGCCAACAAAGTTTTCTCCCTAAAAGCTGGTGCTGGTAATGTCACTGACTATTGACAGCGTCTGTTGGCAGTTATATGCGCCCGTAAATATTGGAACGTTGGAGCGTAAACGTGGAAAACCTTTTCGGAAGAGTATTTTTCCGTGTTTCTCCGCTATGGCACTAACAGGAATTTACTGGTTCGCCTGCTGGAGAGTGGAAACTAAAGGGGATTTCCAGCGAGGGTTTGTCGAGGGAGAATCTGCCATTGTTGCCATCATCACTGACCATTATCTTCGGAAGCATCAACTTGAACTTGCTCCGAAAGGGTTGCGCCCGGGTGCAATTCCAAGTTAAGAATATACGCAACTGTATCTTGAGTGATGCAAGAATGACACTTGAATGATAGTTATAGAAATATACTATATAGGAATGGTTGATGCATTCGCTGCTATAATAATGACGATTTCACTCAATAATTCGAAGTGACACAACTGAAAGTTTTTCCTTTTTAGATAAACCAATTTGGTAAAATAGTGGTGACAAAACTATGAGTATTCAAACAGAAGCTTAACGAATCGTACTTTGGCAGTCGTGAAGTCAAGTGTGCAAAACGTGTTCATTAATCAATTTTAAAAAGTAGAGATTACCTTGAGTGATTTTTTTAAACCAATTAGCGTGTAGATTTTACACACGTAATTTCACGACTCCTAAAGTACGATTCAATATATATTCGGCATGAGTAACCCTACTGTCAATAAGCCGAAATTATGGTATAAGTTGTTGTGCTGTCGTTTTTACTGATACAGTATACATGTAGAGCTCATTTTGCTTGCCTTAATTATCTTCAGAAACCAGAAATTAAATATTTTTTTGGTTATGTCACTTATGAAGAGGGGCCCGGGGGTGAGAATTCTTGAAAGTTAAGCTACGTCCACACTAGAGGAAACAAAGCAACATTCTGGTGTTAATTGCCGACAGTTATTTACATGAATTGTTTCCTACGTTATTTACATACATGTAAGTTTGTTTCCAGAAACAACTGGCAACCAATTAGCTACAGAAAGTTTCTCCAAGATTGTGGAAGATGTGGAAGATGCTTTAAAGCAACGTCACTGATGGAGGAGACATGGAGGAACTTTCTGGTTGCTATTGTTTCTGGAAACGAAACTTATGTAAACAACCAGGTAACAATTTGTGTAAGAAAGTGGTAGCAATTAGCAACAAAATGTCCCTCTGTTTCCACCAGTGGGAAGTAGCTTTTAAGCATGCAACGTCATTGGAGGAGACAAGGAGAAACTAATTCTGGTTGCCATTGTTTCTGGAAACGAACTTATGTATACAATTTAGGTAACAATTAATTTATGCAAACAACTAGTATAAATTAGCAACAAAATGTTCCTCTGTTTCCTCCAGTGTGGAAGTAGCTGTCGTGGACATGCTTCATCCGATTGAATGCGAAGTGAAGCCGGCGACCTCTGGGCAGGGCTGCATGATATTGTTCGTGATTTGAGGGGAACTATCACTGCTTTTTCAGGCAAAGGACCGAAGCGTTTCTTCTTTTCATCACGAGTCAGGCCATGGAATGCCTTTCTTCTGAAACCAAAAGCGTCTACATATATATTAACTGTTAAGCTGGGTGTGATCTAGCTTCATATCTTTGTCGGAAAGTTTCATTTCCCATACGTTTCTGAGGCGGATCGATAAAGCGCAGACAAGACAACCTTGTTGATACACGCTTTTGCACAAAAGTCCAATAGAAGCAGAAGGAGCGAAAGGAAAAGGGAGGCTGCCATTGAAATAGCTGAAACCATAATCAATTGCACGCATTACACGTGAAATCGCTGCGCAAATCAGCTTGAAGCATTTTACCAAATATGCATTTCTCAACTTTGTCACGCCATATCCTTATCGCATCTACTCAGATAGGCCTCACATGCATGCAGTATGTTTTTGAAGCAATTGATAACGATCAACGTCGAGTCTTTTTGAATGTGACGTGACAACCCGCATGCAACAGGCATAATGATGTGGCAAAAAAAAGAGTAAGAGTGTGAAACCAAGGTTGCCAGTCTATAACGAAGGTGATTAAGGACGAGTTATCTGCAACGAGACTTAAACGACACTTTACTGCCTATACGTAATAATTGGCTTTATTGTTTACTCATCAAGCGTCAAATGTATCGATCATATCTAGGACGGAAGATCCGTGCCCGAAAACGACCAGCACATGTGCTGCCACGTAGTGGCGTATTGGAGAAAATGGGACGTGTCGGAACTATATACGCAACTTGAGTGACAACAATTTAAGTTTCTATTAATGATCAAATGTTAGTTCAGCATCAACATGATTGATCGCTATACTTTGTAGTTCGGCGTGAACGATTAACAACATTGAATTAAATACAGATGTACTAGTTGATAAAACAGTAATTATGCAATTGAATCAATAAGAGGCTTTATCTATACAGTGTATACCGGGGTTACTCTGACAAATTTTGAGAATCACAGTTTGGAAGTCGTGAAGTCAGTGTAATATCGGTATCTGCACGCTGATTGGTTTAAAAAAGTCAAGGTTATCACTGTTTTTCAACCAATTAATGCATTCGATTTGCACACGTGGTTTAACGACTGCCGAAGTGCGATTCGCAAAGCTTCCGTCAGAGTACCCATACTGTTGTTTATCGTGTTATAAATTACTAGAATGATTACATTTTTTTCTGAAAATACACGTGCGATGACTGTATATGTTTAATACATAAATGTATTTACAAAAAAAAGGTGCATTTAGTCTACATGCACAATATATATATATATATATATAAATAAATAAATATTTTTAATTGAACATTCATATAACTGATTCTGTTAAATTTTAACGTTTTCATTCATGCCAGAATCTTATATTTTCAGAAATTAAAATGGCGGTAAAAAAAAGTGCGCAATATGCGACGTTGAGCGTGAAGAAGAACACCGGAAATTGTTCGCAGGAATGAGCTCACGGTTAATGTAGCATCATCCATGAGCTACCGATGCGGAAAAACCTTACATCTCCCGAAGACGGAAAATTTGATTTGAAGTGGATTGGCAGGTAAACAAATCTTTCATCTCTTTACAATCCCCCGTGATCTCCTATTGTGCATTAACTTAATCGGATCACAGTTGTAATGTTGTCCATCCATATCGCCGAGCGCCGCTTATCGAATTGCTGTTATTGGATTCAATTAAACACGAATGCGTGTAATTTGCACATGCTGCAACGAATAGTCTGGGAGGGGGGCGCTTTTTTTGTTTGTCTCCTCCAAAGCATTGTTCTCCAACATGGCCCCTGCGAGTGGGACGTTAATGGCCGCATTAGCATGCCTTCGCGCCAATTACGACCAAACAAAGATTAGTTAAGCACGATGCGCTGCCCCGATTAATTGTAATTTCCCCGGATGCCAGTCATTCGGACTTCCGCTGACGCCGCCCGCGCCTCCAGAGGGCGCTGCAGAGCGAGAGCGGCGCTGTTCCCTGCCGCTGCCACCAAGAGCTACCATTAAGCGTAAACGAAGGAGGATGGCGGGGGATTAATGAATGGTGATGGGATGGGAAGCGGAGGAGAGGAAAACTGCGCGGCAGTTTAGCAGTTTTCTGCCGTGCCACGCAGCGCCACACCTAGCGTTCACCTAGCTAACTAACGAAAAGTCTGTGGCCAACCAACCGCAGAGAGGAATGCCTCGTGCGGTCAACAACCTCGCAACAACTCTCGGATTCAGCTGGGAAATTCTGTTAAATTGCTCCAATATACCCGCGTGGATAAGAGCGGTATCGGAGCCGAGTCGGAGAGAGTATCTTTCATGCCTTTGGATAAAAAAAATATATTTATAGAGATTTAGTGCGTGTTCGAAATAGATATCAGCTATTTCCATCCGCGAAAGTCGTGCATAGACCTTCTATATAGATCACCGAATACAGTGTAATGCCTATGCCGAGCTTCATAATAGAGAGGGACCTTTGCATTTTAAAAATCACTTAGGACTTTTTTTGAGAAAAAAAATGTGTTATTTTGCAGAATTTTGCTGTTAATGCATCATTGGCAGCCATATCCTCAAATTATAACCGGTTTTTTTTTGTTTGTTTATCCCACAAGATTTGGTTTTTATAAGTATCAGCATTGGATAAACTCGTGGTATACTGGTATTTGGAAAAGATTACAAATTGCACTATCCTCAAAATTATAAACATACCGAGGTTAATTTTCAACCCATAAATTGATCTTTTTAATTTGTGGAATTTTAGGATTTGATAGGCCCATTGATGTAGGTGTTTGCAAAGGGTAAATAAGAACATTTCGACATGCGATGTTGACAGAACTAATGAGTAAGACATATAGCTTAAAAAAGATGATACTGGTATATGAATATATAAGTGTGAAGTGTCTCTAGAGGTAGTTTTGTTCCCAATAATCCAGTTTTAAGATGTGATGCGTTTAACAGGAGGCTACTTTGAAGCAATTTCGATCTGCATATATGTAAAACAATCTGGGACTGACTGGATAAGTGGAGGAGCTGGTCCTATAAGCTCGGCTAGAGCGGATAGATGCAGCAATGCCACATTTTTCTAAAATTACAGGATATCCTAAAGGATGTGAATTCCAAATTTAGTAACCAAATCTTTTAATATGATATGCGCGGATGGATTAGAATAGTGTTACTGTTTGAACTGGAGTGAGACGCATTCTTGCAATAGCAAAACGATCCTTTACCTTTGGACAACAATTGAATGTCTCTAATACAAACTTCTCTCGATGTTTCAGGGTAAATTTGCTCTTATCACATCTTTTAAAAACCTCGTTAAGAGGTAATAGGCGTTAACTGGTGTAATTATCGAATTGATCGCCGTTGTAACGTGGAGTAACGCGCAATAACTCTTATTGCCTCCTCCGCTTTGAAATACACCTCGGTGCAAGTAGCCTTTTCCATGCCCTCAGAAGCTGAAACGATTTGGACCAGAAGCGTCCTTGCGCGCATAAAAAATCAATAGAGGAGCCCAGATATAGCAGACGACGTCCTTAAATCTGGCAGGAGGTCCCTGACAAGTAGCGCCGCCTGTAGGGCACAACGCCATGATGCAATGGGTGTATTGATCGCGGGATCCCAAATATAAATCTATATTTACACAAAAGAAGCATTTTATTTTTAGCAGCTTGAAGCTCTTGTTGGTAAATTGTCACATCGATTACAGCATGGATGCACGGAGCGTGACCTCGTTCTAGAGGTCGCCACCAGTCGGTGAGGATCGCTTAATGAAATGGAGGGTCTCAATGATTTTTTTTCTTCTTTATTCGCACTGATTGATGGCCTATTATGCGTATATACGTAATTACTGATCAAATATTTAAAACCTATAACTATTGCCTTTTTGTGGGGAAAAAAAACGACGAGGGCGCGGCGATCGATAATGAGAAGAGTTTAGGTTAGGGCGTCACATTTACTTAATTTTTCGACTGTTTTGACTCAGTTTATGTCCGTGTTTTCCCAAGGAAAAATCGGTGCAATATTTAGTCAAACTTTATGGGTATCAAGGGGTTGAGCACCACTGTATTTTCCAAGTAATTACGGCCGCATCCTTCACCATTTTCGGGAATTTAGGCCTGCTTTTAAAGAATTTGGTGCGCGCCCTAATTTCGGATCCATATTTTGTCATCATCGCCATCATCCTGACCTACAATTTAATTTGAGCGCTCTTTATACGGCTCGTATTAGCGAAATTTATGGGTCTGCTCAACAATGTTTTGTCCCAATTTCGAATTTTTGTCGTGAGAATTGATTCGCGCTAAAAGGGGTAATATTTGATACACGGGCAGATTAATCCCACCAGGATATATCTAGGACACGCGTTATCACTGGGAAATATGGCACGTCACATTTTTTTTTTGCATAATAAATTTGCATTATGCCTATGGTTATACTAAACAGCACTTGGTCTGTTTATTAAATGGTTTACCAACTGTTTCGCAACGTCATTGTTGACGGCTTACGATCGCAGTTAATTTTCACAAACGTCAGACCAATTTCGGTCTGTTCGGTCAATACACACGTGAGAACGATAAAACGCTATCTGGCTTACCGACTCGATCGAGGTCACTCGATTCACGGTCAATAATTCACAAAAACACCCACGCTGACACGCACCCGGGTAAACATGCAATTGGTCATAAAAGCACACGCGCCTCGTGTGGTTAAAACAGTAAGCTCGGATAAGTGCAGTTGCCAATAAGTTACAAAATACAGCAATGAGATCAGGACATTTTACAACTTAGTTTTAGAACTAATATGGATTACATTTTCTTTCTTCAATTAATTCACTGGTTAGAGAAATAAATGGAATGCGCATTCCAATAATTAACTTTGTTAATTAGCTTAAATTTATGTGACAAAGATGATCGTAGGTTGTGATAGCAGCAATGATGGATGACAACAATGAAACAATAATTTATTTTGAAAAAGTCAAGGGAATTCAATGTAATAATGTTGTCACAATGCACAATTAATGTTTCTACGAATCTACGTGGTATAGTTTAGGCATTTTCAAACGTTTTTAAATTTCTCCAGTACAAATCTGCAAAATTTTCAAGTGTCTGAGAACAAATTTGGAAAATTTTCCACGTTTTCCGAGGATAAATTTGCAAAATTTTCCACGTTTTCCGAGGATAAATGTGCAAAATTTTCCACGTTTTCCGAGGAGAAATCTGCAACATTTTCCAAAGTCTTCGTAATACAAATTTGGAACATTTTCCAATTCTTCCTAATATAAATTTGCAAGATTTCCAACCTTTTCCAAGCAGAAATTTCCAAAATTTTCAACTATTTTCGAGGACAGGTTTGCATAATTTCCAATCTTTTCCCATAACATATTTTCAAAACTTTCAACATTTTACAAAGACAAATTTAAAAATTGTCTCATGCTAATTTTTAAAAATTATTCCAAATTGTCATTACTAAATGTTGCAATATTGAAAATTTTCCTGCATTGATTTTGCAAAATCGTGGATAACACTGGCCTACATGTACATGTACATGTACTGTACGTCTGTTTTTGACATTGTCTCGATCAGAGAAATTTCTTTAAAAAACCTGGAAAAGTCAGGAAAGTTGAATATAACATTTCTGAGGGAACCCTGATAATGATTTGTAATTCTACCTTAGCGATCTGCAAAATAATTTTACTATTTTCAACGGTCTGCAGGGGTAAAAAGGTTGAGAAACACTGATGTATAGGCGACATTTTTGTATTGCGACCTTTTTACGGCCTTCTGTTGTCCGCATCTCAAAAAATTTCGAAAAAGAGCCCCTCATGAAGATAGCCCATGCTTTACTAATTAATGCTAAACAATATTTCGTTGTTTTACTGCATACATGTACGTTCTCATCGAATAGCAAATAGCTTAATGTTTAATACGAGAATTAATTGAATTAAGGCCAAGAGCAAACCTTTTAAGCGGGGATCATGACGTAGTTAATTATGATAGTTCCCTTCTTTCTTTTCTGATGAGTTTTCATAGATATAAATAGCCTACCTATAGCCATAGTCAATAAGTTGTCAGTTGAATTTGCAAATTCATGTATTTGCTAAGGACTGTAAACCAATTTGCGATGATCTTTAAAAACCGGTTATAACAAACTCTTTTATCGCTGTCTGAAATTCTAACATTAGATGTGCCATTATCAAAAAAATGCATTGTACCAATATTATAAAATTCCATAACCCTTGCAATACATTTCAATTCAATTCAATTATTTACCCTGAAATCAGTACATAGTACCATTTGGCAGGGGGGAATCATTATACAAATTAAGTCAGACTAAGCAGTCTGGTCATGATGGACCCCAACATCACAATTTAGTTAATTTTCCCGTAATTACCGGTAATTTAAGACGAGGATGACTAATTTTTGTCATCGTCGGTTTTGCTTGCAATTTTCTACAAAAGTGCTCGTTCTGAACTAGCCATATGGACATGCAAACATTTTTACTCGAAGTACGCTACAAAGGGGTCTCGTGAACCGGATTTATGGTCACTATAGATGCCGATTGAGGCCTCCTCAGTTCCTTTTTGAATTTAGCGTTGACGTTGCACTCACTCTGGCCATCCTTCAAAAGTGGACACCGTGAATAGGGTCAACATCGCCTTGGGCACGTCATCGAAGTTGAATTTATGAGGGATCCACTCTCTCTGTTCGGCAATCGGCGAAGCCAGTTCTCCGCCTTGATACACGATGTACTGACCCCTTGTGAAATTTGGATTAAACGTGGATTAGTGCGGTGCAACCAGGGCGTTTAGTCATCGACAGTTAGCGGGATTTTGGCTATAATACTACCTGCATTCGTCTTCACTCAGTTTGGATAAGTCCTTGCATTTAAAGAACTTGCCCTAAAACAACAGGAGAGCCATTAAGTGTTTGGTCCCGGGCGAATCGGACTCGAAATTGGATTACGACAGCTAAATTACAAACGACAACAAAGCTTTCTACTGCTATTGTCCCTATTATAATGGCGTTTGGAAACGTGGTTTTATTTTTGGAGAACTAGTTTTGGGATGCCTGTGTGGGGGCCGTGTGTGTGTGGTTGTGGGCAGCGATGAATGTGGTCGAGTGAGGGGCAAACTATGCTCGCAACGACACCCCACCCCTAACGCGCTATAGTTTACTAAGAGGGTTTACTTAGCATAGGTAAGATTAGTTTTTTTTTATGAAAATGAAATAATCAAAAAAAAAAATAACAAAAAAAAGTTGTTAATGAACAGATGTAGGACAACAGGTTTACAGGCGAGGAGGAGGAGAATAATGACGAAATGGGGGTAAAGACTATGGTTGCAGTTCTACAGAAATTGCGCTTAGCGGTGGCCACTGTCCCACCCACACTCCTCCATCTTGTTTGTCACCACGAGGGCAGTGCTCGCACGATGTCGTTAGTCCGATTTTTGAAACTTTTCACGACTCTTTTTATTAGATTTTAGTGGCATGGAAAAACCAAATCAGAAGCCACCTAGTTGATTTCCGTTATTTTTTTTCGCTCTCTTCAGCTGTGACTATATATGCAATGAAAACTAGGTTTAGAGATTTAAGCATGTTGCTGTAATTATAGTTTAACAGTTAGGAGGAATCGTGAAAATGACCCCGCAGTATTAACATGGCTACCGTGTAGTGGACAAACAAATGAAGTTTTGTGTGACCAAAACGCAAAAAAAAAAAAAAAAAAAAAAACACTGATCAAAATCGTTCGGGATAGTCTAGCCCTCGGTCAATGGAGGTGCTGGACAGTGTTCGAGAGAAAATAAAAACTGAAAAATGGTGTACGTTATTCCAGGCTATGAGTGCAGTTGTGTTCAGTGTATGTGTGGGGGAGGAGGACGTGGGGAAATGGGTGGGTGGTTAACGGTGTGTAACCAAAATGACAGCCTAGCGAGTGAGTGACGTATACGTTGATATGTTACCTTAAATAGTTGCACTCCGATTACTGCAAACATGAACTGGAGGAGGTAGGTGACCAACATGATGTTGCCCATTGTTTTCACGGCTAATAGCACGCATTTGACTACGTACTAAAATTATACACAAAAAAATATGGAGGAGGTGGGCCATGGGGCAAAAGCCACCATCTGAGCTTTAGTTTAATAGGCTTGACTGTTGAATATAGTGGATTTTAAATGGATTTTTTTTAAAAAAAAATTATTTAGATTGAAATTATTAGTTGTAATCAGACAGATTTCCTCGGAAGATGAAAGATTTAGATATCGAGAAGCTTGGCTACTATAGATTTTATGCTCGGAGTAAGTATAGATTAAGAAAAGAAGGGTATGGAGGAAAGAAAAATAGCGATATTATTTCCTTTCCCTCACTGAAAGAGCACATTTTTAGAAAAATAAACTGCAGTCAGCATTCTGCAGTTTCTGTAATGTTTATTTTTCTTATTTCCCCCCCATTCAAACTGTCACGTGACAAGTCGTAGTATTTTTGAAATGGAATGACGACGCTGATAATTATTTATAGTTTTTGTAGTTTAGCATGACTCGCTGATTTAGTTTCGCTCGATGAACTTGAGTTCCCCACTAAATGCACAGTGAGGGTAAGGAAAGAAGGATATAAAGACATGAGAATGAGGGGTAGGCGTTAAACAGCATGCATATCGTGCTTTTTCAAGCAAGTTCTCCATCTTTTTCACGTATTCCTCCATTAGTTTTAACGTTTCAGATTAATACTAGAACATTTTTTTTCTGTTTTGAAATCCGGTAAAAAAAACAACGGAATAATGGAGGATTACGTGCCAAAGATAGGTCAAAGGCTGATCAAATTCATAAGCAGACATTCATGAAAGCGATGGCGTTATAGCAGCAAGGAATAAGGTGTTACTTCAGACATTGAGAGAGTTCCACGTAAAAGTAGTAACAGAAATGAGCGAAAATTGTGAGAGATGTGTGGAAAAAAGATAATGATTTCATGATGGATATGAAGACAACGTCGTGAGTATATAAGTATGGATGATACGGAGAAATTATTTTTTTTCATTAATGAGGGTATAATTAGGACGAAGGAGTATAAAGACAGTTCCATTTCGCTGAACCATTAACTAACGTGCTTCCCAGTTTGCTAACTATAGTATCGTGTCTCTGCTCGGTATCTGTGTGTCGTCCAGGGGGGTGCCCGTGTGTGTGGGTGTGGGGGCATTTACCTGCCTTTTTTTTTTAGTTTAAGTGTATTTTGCTGCTGACAATTTTTTCCTTCTTGAGTTTCGGTAGCTACTCGTTGAAATCCTACCTTAAAAAGTTGTACTCCAATGACTGCAAACATGAACTGTAGCAAACATGTGACCAACATGATGTTCCCGATTGTTTTTACGGCTACAATGACACATTGGACTACGTGCTAAAACATAACAAAAATGAACAGACAGACGGAACTGCCGGTTAAAATTTTCCTATTAGTGGCAAAAATGGTAAAGGTGTCAAAAAAGAGCAGTCAGTGAAAAAAAAAAGTATCACAATGTCAATGTGGAGCGGAGGAGAGGGCTTTCGGGGAAATGCTAACGTGGAAGCAAACTCGTAGAACAAAATCTTATTGAGTGATGACGAAATTAATGCTCCTTTTAAGACGTTTTTTTCAACGAACCAGGATCATGGGAGGCACTGCGGTTAACGATTACTTTTTCTCCACGTTTAATATTCGTCGTTGTCGTGTCTTTTGTGTATTTTTCTAGTGATTTCGTGATACAAGGTCGATTCACACTATATGGAGATGCTATAGATAGGAAAGAGAAAATTGAATTGCCATGACAGTAGGGTAGATCCTACTGTAGCCTATCAATTCTAGAATATTTATCAGCAATGATTGATCACTGCTGATCATGGTAGGCTCATTTATGAGTTGCCCCATAGGTTGGCAAACAGTAAGTACATGAGAGTACGCATGGATTACCGCATGTCCGTTTTAAGGGGCAGCGCTTTCTATAACATATTAGTTGGGTCTTATTTATTTTTGCTATTTTCTATGAATGTTAATACCTCCATTTAATTTATCTGTAATTAAAACAGACCAAACAAAGTACTTTTGAATTTACCATAGTCCCGTCTGTGGTGTGGTCTTATTTTTTCCATCGACTAATTAATCGAAGAATTTAATGTTCAGGCCTTCAAGAAATGCACGTAACTTAATTCCCATTTAATGAACAGAAGATTTCAGTCTTGTAAAATGAAAAACGTTTGAATTTTTATGAGAATGACAAAAGGATTGTATACCACCACATCATGTTCCTTGACATACAGTACATGTAGGTTAGAAGTAAAGTATTGAACAGATCAGTTTTATTAAAGCTCTTAATAGTGATGAGTTTGTGATACTAAGAGGGTCTGAAAATTCTGTATCTAAACACATTTTATACTATTAAAATAAACGATGTTTTAGCTCTTACAGAATTTGTTTACAATCAAAAATGATGAGAGTTATCATTATAAGTATTTTTGTTGTCCATTTATGATAGTGAGCTGATTGACAAAAATCGATCATTACATTGAAAAGTTGATCAGTTGATCACTACTGATCAAAGTGATCAGTATAGAGTCTCTTTGATATTCAGCTCCTATAGGTTGGCAAACAGTAAGTACTAGGGAGTGCGCATAGATTGCCGCTTTTAAAGTTTTAAAGGGCAACGATCTCAATAACATAGTCCAGCCTATGGTGTCAAGAATGGGAATTCCTTCCATTAGGTTGTTTTCAGATATATTAATGAGTCTTTGGGAATTCCCAACATCAGATATTCGAAATCTCGAGCACCATCTGGGTATTTGGTGGTGCGAATTTGTATTATTATAGTATCGGTTTTTTTGGTTTTTTTTTTTTTTCAAAAACCAATGAGCACTGTCGTTTTTACCAGAAATGGGCCAACTTTCATCAGCGTGCGTGACGTGTTGTATCTGTAGTGTGTAAATTCGTATAAATTGCTGCGTGAATTATTGATGCCCTAACATGCTTTGTGCGTGCAAAGGTTGAACCGCGTGAATCCGTCATGGCGGAATATTCTCTTTCCTTTCCGATCTGTGTGATTTTTTTCACCTTAAGTGGGAAGCATCCTTAAAATTTCATAAATGAAAAATTGAATGGAAAAAGATGAAGAGACTAAATGTTGTTAAACACAGGATAAAAGAGTGAGAGTAAGAGAGAGATAGAGAGAAATAAAAGATAGATATATAAGGGCGAGATAGAGATTTCAGATAAAGAGGAGTAGCATGTAAGGAGATAGAAATGGCGCCTTTCTACCTTCAGTCCTTTGGCACGATTGATGGCACGAAGAGGTCGAAGGAC
Organism: Ommatoiulus sabulosus; assembly: GCA_034697705.1. Taxonomy (NCBI): domain Eukaryota; kingdom Metazoa; phylum Arthropoda; class Diplopoda; order Julida; family Julidae; genus Ommatoiulus; species Ommatoiulus sabulosus. The sequence goes on from JAQGAO010002585.1 coordinate 17,748, forward strand.
ACGGCACACGCGGAGGATTTTCACCGTGGAAATTGCTCCGTTTCTGGAAGAGAGAGTAAACAACGTGGCATATATTTCAATTCGAAATGGAAGTATTATCCCGAGTGAAATTGAAAACGGTACTCACTGAAGGCCGAAAGAAACGAGAGAAACGCACACGACCAACATGTCCAACAGATTGAAAGCGCTCCGACAAAAGGAATCCTTGTGCAAAATTAATCCGTACGAAATAAGCTGGAGAATATGGGAAAAATTGAGAACCGTTGAGGCGAGAGCACCGAGTAGAAGAAAATCACAAGATGTGAAAATTGAAAAAGCCATTGAGGCGAACACCGTGTAAAAGAAAACTACGAACAGTAGGTTAGTATCCCAAAAGTGCAGTACGTACCTTTAACGTGATTTCTATCGTGAAAACCGTCGTGAAAATGTAGTCGAAATAATTCAAGATCTGCGAAAAATAACGAAAATAAGTAGCTGTGAAGCACATCTCGTCTACGAAGGAATGTCAGGGTGGCCACAGGTCAGGGAAGTCAGGGAAATCATTGTCAGGGAAATTTGTGAGTTGTCAGGGAAATTTTCCCAAATAAAAGCAAAATGCTATCCCTGCACTCAGTCTGCCAGCAGATCCATCCCCAAATAATCCAAATAAAATCTAGTGTTTTGCCAAGCTTCTCATTGCATTTGTTATTTTATTTTCATTATGACAAAAAAATTGGATTTTAGTCAGGGAAATTGAAAATGAAAATTTTGTGGCCACCCTGAATGTGCCCCACCGAGCTATATTTTACTGAATGTTCGGAACGCTTACTTTGTTCCTTTCAGAATTGGCGTTTAGAGGATCTTCTGCAGCCAGCATGGAACTACTGATTAAAATGCATCCCAGAATGATGTTCCCGAAGTAGTCGTGGTTAGAAAGCCAGTGGCAAAGGATTCGAAACCTGAAAAAGGAGAAACCGGCAATGTTAAGGAGCACACCCAAAAAATGTTGTTGGTCCCAAATTCTGATTCGAGTCGAGAGGGCGAAGTCCGACCTGTTTGTGTGCGAAAATATAAAGAATGAACTGGACTTGGGAATAGGTTTGATTTTGGTGGGGATGTTGATTTCGGACATCCGCCGTGGTCGCGCTGTCGATACGGTGGTTGACCCTTCCTCGTCCCCTCCTTCGCCGTCTTCCTCTGAAAAAAATGTTCAATTTCCATTTTAGCGACATGACCCAGAAAAAATATGATTCCGGTCTTCAACTAGCGAAGATCTCATCATTATGTTTAAGATTATCGTCCTCTATATCCAGGGTGTCCACAGGTCAGGGAAGTAATAAGTGGTCATGGAAGTCATGGAAATGTCAGGGAATTTTTCCCAAATAAAAGCAAAATGCTATCCCTGCACTCAGTCTGCTAGCAGCTCCATCCCCAATCCTCTTCAATCCAC
>JAQGAO010002586.1:0-19176 GCA_034697705.1 Ommatoiulus sabulosus
CTTAAGGTTGAGGCCTGCGTCAGCCAAAAAACGCACCGTTTGGTGGGCAGGATCCACGTGCTGATGAGTTGACATAAGATAGGTTCTACTGTACATGTATTGAGCGCATCACGAAAAAAACGGATATGTGGAATTTTTTTTTGATGCCGGGTCGATTTTCGCTTATAAGGATTCGACTGTAGGCTCGAATTGACTCGTCCACGTGCGTGCACTTATTTCATTCTTACATGTATGAAAAGTTAAAATGAATGATGGGCATATAGGCGACTAAAATGTCCTAAGATGTGTAATGTGCAGACGTTTCAGTAGCTTAAATGCGTTATTCTTTTGCAAATTTTGCTAATGTCAAAAATGTTGTCATCTCACGTAACGAAAGTTGTAGTTTATTTTAGTTTACCGAAACCCAAGATAATTTCGAGTGTCTTACTTGCATACTGTAAAGTATATAGCTGATAAAATTGCGTGACATTGAAGCAAATTGCTTCTGACATGCCGTTGTGGATCCATGAATCCGGGTGGCTTTTGGTGATTTAAATTTTTCCTTGAGATTATAATTCGTACTTCTTTCTTCCGTTTGCTTCGCTTAATTAACAAGTTACAGTACAAGGTAATGGACATGTTTAATGATTTGGCTGACAACTTCTTTCTTTCTGATTGTTTGGTTGCGCCTGTGGAATTATTGCTCAAACCGTACAATGGAGTTGGCAGATTAGACAGTCTGAATTGCAGTCTAAACAATTGCAACTGCGTCGTGTGAATGAGTTTCTTTTCCTCTCGTGGCGTAAAATTCAAGAGCTGTATAAATAAGACTATAATAGAAGCTATCTTATCTTATAAGCATGGTGATGCTGGGCTGCAACTAACTTTTCGTCATCAACTAATGCAATTGTTAACCTAATCAAAAATCAGTGTAGCAATAGATGCGTTAACATATTTTTTTAAAAAAAAGGTAATTTAATTAGTACATTTTAAATGCTCGTTTCTTTATACACTTTTGATTGATATTAAAATGTTTCAGTCGCCTATTAAATCTTGTAAACAAGGGTAAAACCACCCATTGAATCAAATTAAGCACCATTAGCCATAGATTTTTATTGTAATTGTTAGTGACTGATTATGGCTAGAACCATGAGGAATGATTGTACAAACTGCTTCCACGTTCATTTACAATCATTCACCCTGTAAAAACTCAATTGTTTCCCGTTTTGTATAAGCGAAATTAATACACTGCTCTCTTGGAGCAATCTCTTGTATTAATTGTTTAAATTAAAAAAACGTAACCGGAAATCTTTTGACAACAGGTCTTGTTAGATTATGTTACAGGGAGAAACTTTCTTATTCTTTGAACGTATACCTTCACTTATCTTTTTTGTTGCATTTTTGTTAAAACCTTTAAATCTTCGTACCGTACTCGAATCTGTAATTTGCGATAGAATCTTAACTATTTCATCTGCCAACCAGGAAGGAAAGTATTAGACAATTTAATAGTGTCATTTATTTTGCACGATTGAATATATTGTAAATGCGAAGTTTCAATTATTTGAACACGCACAAAGAGACATAACGTAGATAAGTGAGTATGTGCCGAGTTCTTAGTTAATAATTATTTTGCTTAAAAAATCAGCACATCAATTATGCACATGTTTGTTTTTTGCGCTAATTTTAAATTTTACAATTTTATTAATTGGTTAATTCGTTATATTACATGTATTCATGTAACAAAATGTAAAAGTTATGTTGTTACAAGAACTGATTTTTTAATGATAGAATCCTAGGTATCCTAGGTTCCTTTATAGATATACAAATTCCAAGTTTTTCGTTGAGTTTGTGTATTGCGTTCGTAGATTTACCAATTTTGCTGTCCACCCTTATCAATGCTGTTCCTTTCTTTAATTTTTGCCCGTATAATTCTGGTATGGATAACCTATAATTGCCTTCAAAAAATTTACCCGTTTGATGTGCACACTATAGTAATAGCTTGTATCATGCTGTGATCATGTATCATGGCAGTCTAATTTGGGAAATTTTTCAGACCTACATTATAATTAAACAATTAACGATAGTGCGCGTTCCTCTACATTTTATTACCTGAAGTTCTTATTCTACTTCTATTTAAAGTCAATAAAAGAAATGTCCAAATAAAATGCATTTCATGCATTCACACACTATTTCAGGAAGAGAGCTAAAGTTAAAAATCGTGATGAAGAAATGAGTTTTACGCTCATTTAGTTTCTCACCTTTTTATGGTATTAAGTTTCATCACTTTTGGACGTAACCATATTTTTGCTAGGGGTCTTTAATTTGTTCTTATTGTGTTGTCAAAGTGATTATCCTTGTGTTGACTCATCTATTGATTTGTGATTGCTATTAAGTTTACGAGAATTAGGGCCTTGAATTTTTAGCTATTCGATATTGTGCAATCCAGGGAACCTCGATTATCTGAACGGCAGTTTCCAGAAGGAGTAAACGTTTTTAACGAAATTAATGTTTTTAATACTCTTTATTCCTAAGGTTGATAGCAATTAGCAATTTACAAGTGCTATTCTTTGGTGACTTTCTGACCTCACAGCATTACTCCTACTGTTATAATGCCATTATACATTATTTGGGCTGCTTAATTATGAATTCTCACTGCGCCAATGCACAGTTGGTCCACGAGTACAGTCAATACTGCTCATTTTTGGTGCACAAATATTATACAAAATGCTTTCAAGCACATAAACACAGTTTTCAGGCAACTACTATATACAGTATATGCAACTCCTTTCAAAAATAATGTTATAGTAATATCAAACGTAGTGTTTGTTTATTCGTTTGTTTTATATAACTCTCTGATAGTCGTGATCAGGACGGAACAGGACGGAAATCTTAATAAAAAAATCGGTATGGATTACTCGTAAAAATGTTTCAGTTTTTATACGTGTATCACTCCTAAACATTTACTTTTTTTTACTCAGGCAGGTAGCGTTAATTTAGTTTTTTTTACTATTTGCAAGAGGCTAATCTTTTAATACCTGAATATTTGCATTTACCCTGCTCACTTACCCGCATACTTGGTTTAACTAAATACACATAGTTGTTCTATGAAATTGATAGATATGCAACTGCTTGATAGCTTAGTGTTATCTAATAATTTGTTTATAATATATTTAGGTCTGCGCTATAAAAACGTTTTTCATGCACCGATTATTGCTCTTTAGATCTGTAGTTTGAATGCAGTGATATGTTTATCACAGGCAAGCTACTCATTGTTTTATTGACCTGTTGTAGGCTATCTCTTAACCTAATCCGAGTATTTATTTCAAGCAATGAAAATGGTTATTAGTAATTAATTCATAAGTTCTCCACTTTCTGTGTTGCTTACCTAACTTGTTTCCATTAATTCATTGTTATTTAATATTGCAATGTTTTACTTTATGAACGTTCAAATATTTCATTGGAATACTTTTCAAGATTATAAGTAACGTATTGTCGAATTACATTTAAAAAAATCTTACATGCTTCAAAACAGTACTACCTGGTATTATGCAATACTTAAATTAAAAGATAATTTTAATGATGTTCTTGAATTGTGCGTTTTGCAATAAACATAGCTGAAGACTTTTGCAAAATTGTAGGTTGCTGCAGAATATCGATTTTAAGTTGTCATGGGACCTCAACGGAAACAAATTCCAAACTGCGTAAGTGTTGAAGACCTGATAAAATTATATATATAATGTTATCAGGTCATCAACACTTGAGTATTTAATGTCCTGAACAAATCCCAATATTTTCGAGATAATTTTGAAAAATGTAAGATTGTCTTTTACCATTTATCACAGTGTAAAACACTGTTATGGTGTAAAACCACCATGACTTCTTTTTATTTTAATAACTCTTTAACTATTACTCATTGAAAGTCAACCTTTAAAGTTTGAAAGATCATGAAGTTTTGGCATTTGCCAAATTTTGGAATTACCGTACGAATAGGGTGTTGTTAGAGTAATGTTTTTTTAATGTGTTTAGTTTTATAGTTTTATATGTTTAGCTTTATAGGATATTTCGTTGTATCTATCCTGGTCAAATTTAAGGTAGATTATGGTAGAGAGAGAGACGGAGAACCGCTTCGAGGAACCGGCCTCGCTCGCTTTAATAATGACACTTCTTTTAAGGAAGTTACTTCTACGCTCGTATATAGATTCTAAATTATTCGGTTTGGTCAGTTGAAGAATGATATCAGTTTTTTGGATGGATAAAACCTAATCTTAGCATACTGGTTTCTTTTGTCCATATAGAGTAGCTGCCAGTTGCAAATTTGTTTGGCTTGAAAACGTCCTATTCTAAAATTCATTTACAGTTAAGAAGGGGGATGTTTATTTTTTTAATGTATAATACGAGCGTAACTTCTGTTTTTAAGTTGTTAATCTCTACCTATTTATGTCGGTGAACTATTCAATTTAGAACTTATGAAGATTCCTCACCTTTTTGGCAACTCGTATTTTAACTACATGTATATTGTTAACTTATATTCTTACAAATTAGTTAATTCTTCTGTCACATAAAATTATAATCGAAAATATTTTGTTTAATTTTTTATCTTTATGCACTATTTTTATTGAAATTTAGTATTTATTTTCATTTTTAGGTTGCAGAGATGATGAACCAGACAGAGCCATTGTAAGTAATTCTTTAATTCACCTTATGTTTAATTATTACCTCTAAATCTCTGTTGTAAATAGCTATTAACATAATACATTGGAAAGTGCTGGGATATTTCTTAATAAATTATATATTATAAAATAATTAACTTGCTTAAATATTACCTAGTTTAATTTCTTATAATGTATTTGGTACATGTCATTGCACATTTCACATTTTAATGAAATTTTTCCACGCACGATAGTAATAAACAATTACAAAATTTATTAATTTAAAAATTTATATCAGTCTCTGCTGAAGAGTTCAGCAGCAAAGCGAGCAAGTAGTGCTCCTCCTGTTCGACGTGCCATGTTTACTGCCCCTCAAAAGCCAATTTCAACAGTGACTGCAACCCCAACAGCAACTACAGGTAAGTACTCCACCATGTTGTCTAGTGTCAAAGTTGTAAACTTTGTAACAAAATGTTCATTATGGCTTATTTGCTTAATGTAACAAGTAATTGTTTTGCTCGGTCATTTAGTTAGCTGCACTGCATTGCAATTAATCTAAGAAACTCGCCTTAGTTAGTTGGAGCGGTTGTGTTAATAATAAAGCTTGAAATACTTTTAATGCTAGTGCCTTTACTTATATAATTTGACGCTTAAAACAAATTAATTTTTAACTGTAGTAATGTGCCTAATATTTCTCCCGTAATACTTGCTTTGTTTAACAGCAGTGCAGAGGAAAAAATCGTTTCGGAATGTACCAAACCCTGCAGGTAATGCCAATGCTAAGCATCCTGAATGCTCTTTCTTTTATTGAATGTGCTGTCCTGCTTCCTGTTTTCATTGTAGCTTAACATTTCAGCCATTTTATATTTTGCGAAGTGAAGTTTTTTTGTTTTTTTTTTTAAAAAGAAAAAAATTTTGTTTGAAATATTCCCATTATTTGTGCTGTGCTGCTTAAAAATATCTTTCATCTTATTTTTTAAAGGTCAAGCAGGTGCTGTCGATGAAGAAACATTTATTAAATCTTTTGAAGATGTGCCGAAAGTTGAGGTATGTATTTGCATTGATCTATTTTGATACTGCAAATGTCCATGGTAATAGAATTGGGATATTTATTGAAGTATATTGATTATGCATATGATTTTTAACTGATGATTAATGTTTTTAAAGTTTTTCTCCGTCCGAGACCTTGAAATCCAGTTACAACAGATTAGGGAAATACTTGCAGACGAGAAAAATGATTGGGGAAAGAGAGTTGATGCGGTTGGTTCTTTCTTTCCAATTTTTTAAAAATATGAAGCATATTCTAGCTTTTTAAATCCTAATTTGTTTGTATTGGAAATATAGTTGAAAAAGGTCCGTTCATTGTTATTGGCGGGAGCGGCAAATTATGATGAATTTTATCCCAATCTAAAGCTTCTAGTAACAGCATTTCAAGTGTCAGTCAAGGATTTACGTTCCCAAGTTGCACGTGAAGCATGCATTACAATAGCGTGAGTATATTTCTGTGAATATTTGATATTGTTTCCGTACATCATATTGTTGAATCATTTGGTGCTATGATTTCTTTCAGTTACCTATCTCAACAGCTAGGACACAGAATGGATCACGTTGCAGAAATGCTCTTATCATATCTCATAAATTTGATTCCCAATTCTGCCAAAGTCATGGCTACTGCTGGATTTGTGGCTGTCCGTTTTGTAATTCGATACACACATGCTACACGTCTTATTCCTATAATAACCACCAATATGACGACTAAATCAAAGGAAATTCGCAAGTAAATAAAATTATTTGTCTATTACATTAATTTTAGGATTATCTTCACCTGACTTCTGTTTAGAATTGATATAGAAATACCCAAGGTGCATCTACGTTAAATATACATAAGTTAAGAAGCACTGTGTGACATTTATTAATTTTATTAGTAGTCTATACAGTTATAGTCTAGCACATGAAACATTTCCCTGCATTAACTTTCTTTTAGGTTGGAACACCATGTTATTTTTTTTTTAAAATCCATCTACATTATAACATTTATTATATTTTCTTTCTTAAATGAACTTCATGCATGTATGAAAAGCTCGAAAAGAATTAAAAATTTAGTGCGATTGCTCCAGTGCTATTTTAAATCTATTTTTGGCATTTGAATCAGTAAATGCTTAATTGTATTTTTCTACTATCAGGGCCTGTTGTGAATTTTTGGATCAACTGTTGCATACTTGGCCGACGCACACTCTAGAAAGGCACATTGCCACTCTTCAAGATGCCATCAAGAAGGGCCTTTCTGATGCTGATGCAGAAGCTCGTGCAACTTCACGCAAGTGAGCCAATTATTTTCTGATATCATTTTTCTGACTTTTTTTTTCAAAGGAATAACATGTGTTAATGGTACCTACATTACATTTTACTCTTGTTTACTAGGGCGTTTTGGGGCTTCCATGATCATTTTAAAGAACAGGCTGACAGTCTTTTAGCATCTCTTGAAGTCAGCAAGCAAAAGATGCTCCAAGGAGAATGTTCTATTTCTAGCTCCTCTAGCAACAATTCTTTGCAAAACTCAGTGGGTCGCATCTCACGTTCAAGGGCTTCCAGTGCAGCTGGATCGACAGAGAACCTAAGGTACCGCTCTCTCACTCCTGACTTTTAACTTTGTTGCTGTGAGGCCTGTCCTAAGCAAGATCCGTCTTTAATTTGAATTATAAGTGGTTTATGGTGTCTGGTCTTGATTGTCATCACTAACTAACTCTGCACCCTATTTCCAGAAATTCGTCCTGAATTATTAGCTTATGTCTGCAAAATCATGCATGAATTTAAAAAAAAACTTTGTAAACTTTAGCAATGCTTAATTTTCTTCTCAAAGTCTTTCATAAATTTACCAGGATTAGAGGATCTTATTCTTTTATTTTCTGATAATTTTTTAAGCTTGATGATTTTGTTCCTATTCTCAAGTTGATGAGGCACACACTTATGGTATTACATGCAAATAACCACAAAATTACTTTGCTGCTTTTTAATGTTTCTTTATGTGAGAGAGGTGTGAACTGTTCTCTGGTACAGGTTCTTGACCAGCAAATGAGTTGGCAAGCCAAATAATAGAAAATCGTTACATTTTCAATTTTATTTGATACCCATAATTTGTGCATGAAAGCATATGTGAAAGATGATATTTTTATGATTGTATGAATGTAGTTACAATATCTTATCAAATTTTAATTTTGGCATTTTGTCAAAGTTGTTCTTAGTAAGAGACATGTACTAAACTGTAAAACTTCATATGAGTAAGTTAGTTTTCTATCTTATTCCTAATGTTTCCATGTATAAATTATGCACAGCTAATTATTTATCTAAACTAAATGTGTTTACACCGTTCTTTCATAGGGGAACCTATTTAATTGTTATTGTTTTGCTTCTATAGGGACCCATGTGGGGTGTGGTGTAATGTAATTGCAAATGTAAATAATAAGTGAACGATAACATTAATAAAGTTGTATATGTAATGCCATGCAACTTATTATTTATAACAAGTTCAATAATGATACTAAAACAAACAAGATAATTTCAAAAATGATTGGGAAATTTTTATATGCTATTGCTTGTTTTTATTACCTTTCTGTATATCTGTATTTATTTTCTCATAAGATCATTCTTGATATTATGTTGTTTGTTTAAATTTGAAATAATTTTAACCATGCAAAACATAATGCTTGCTTTCTAAGATTTTTGTTTATGTTCATTCCAGTATAAGATATTTTTTCATGTTTTGAAAAGATAATTAACCTGTGCTTTTCATCTAATTCAAAAATCCTTCGGAAATTTAACAAAATCGTGCTTATACTATGTCTTATATCTTAGTGTTTCAGTGTTGTTGCGTTAGATTGTGTACTGGTAGTGCATGGAAGTAATAAAAAATAAATTTGCACTGGTGGCGTATTTCTTTATTGCACAGTTAAATGAAATGCATTAAATGTTTATTTTTTATTTTCCATTATTCCTTATCTTACCTCAAAACCTTACTGACCATTACCACTTAAAATTTAAGAACAAATCACTTTCCATTACAATGCTTACTACAATATAATGGTTAAATATATGAATTTATAAAACTTTAATTTGATTTTTTATTGCAGTCGATTGCCAGGCTACGGAATTCGTCGGTCAGGAATACCCGTGTTATCTGGTGGAAGAACTGAACCAGGTAAGATGGATATTTTCTTGTAATTTTCTAACTGAGTACAGTATAAATTGCTAATTTAAGTGGCTGACCCTCGATTTTTTACTAATAAATGGTTAGGTTGTCTGACGTAGTTCATGTTTTCCTAAAGCACAGGCCACCAGATTTAACAAAACTCCTGCTCACTAAAATACATAATTTTGTTTGGAAAATCAAAAATCTGAGAAATGGAGGGGGACCCACTATTTAATAACAAACTTGCTGTACTTGGCTTGATACCTTCATGAATGCTTTTCCTATTGAATTACTAAGTTGCTATTGCAGTTGCATAGTTAGGATGGTTAAAACACATTGTAGTCAGGTTTATTAGTGGTCACATGTAGTGGTTACACATAGGTAGTTAAATTTAGCAAGTACCAATGAGATTTGAACATTTTTAACTGGTGTCATTTGTTGCGAATTTGCAGCATTCTTTACTGGCAACTTACAGTTGAGTAGTTGCGCTCATGGCCCATTTGACTTCCTCAAAACTAAAATAGGCGGCAAATCATTTATCTAAGAAGAATCCTTAATCGATATGATCGCTAAACCTGAATTTAAAAGATTTAAAAAAAAGGCTTTAAAAACGCACTTAAACGTGTAATTTCACAAATGCATGTGCATAATATATTAAACTGTTTGGGTTACAGCTCTAATCATTATGATTATTATCGTGGGATTTAAATTGTCATTCAAACGAAACACGTTAGACATACATTGCATTGATCATACTGTATACTTGTATATACTGTATCTGCTCTTTGAATGGTATGAATCCTGCTTCTAACCGTTAATCTCTAAATATTTTGCATGCTTTTCACTGTTATGTAATCGGATATCATCATTGGGTTTAATTCTTGCAAAGTTTCTTTCTATGAGGTTTTCGACATCACACTCTGGTTACATTGCATTTTGCTCTATCAAATCTGTATGTGAAATGTTCAGTAAACTGCTAGAGTACATGTATGTATAATGAGTAAACTGGTTGGTAATAAGCAAAACCTTTTTTTGGTTTTTAAGCTGTGAAATTGAAAATTCTCAGAAAAAAAAGGGCGTTTTTCCCAAGAATTAGTTTTGGATTAGTTCTACTTCATATATTTCATAAACGATGCATTTATTTCTTTGCTTGATGCATGACTTCTCTGCAACTTTGCACATTGCCTCAGTATTACACACTCAACAGCTTTATTTTAGCTCCGCATGGTACAATTTTTGTTGTGCTCAAAATACATGTGCATTTTTGTTAATTTGCTTTGTTTTATATTTCTTTGCCCACTTCGATTTTGCGCTTGCAGACACATTTATGTACAATGGATCGCACATTTCCTCGCCCTTTCGTTCGAACAGCGCCATTGATGTTCATGCAGCACAACGAGCAAAGGCTCGACAAGCTTACGCAGCTGCTGCCAGACTCAAAGTTGGGTCTGTTGCTTCGCTACGTAAGTGCTTTCATCACGTTGGATCAACAGTTAACACAATTACTGTTTAGGAAATAAAACTCGACTGGCGTTGAATTACTGGTCTTGTTACCAACTGCCAAAATTCAAGTCTACAATTTTTTATTACAATAGCTTTAAATTCATTTGCTTTGTAGCAAGACCTGCTCGTAAAGTCAAAGAACCTGTTGGCAGCGTCATTACTTCTCCAGAGCGCTCAGGACGCAGCAAGACACGTGTAGGAGTATCTCAGTCTCAACGTATGTTTTTATTGAATATAAGCTTTTGTTCTTAGTAAATGAAAAGTGTTTTCTACAACTTTATGTAATAATAGCCAGCAGCCGCTCTGGATCTCCATCTTCCCGACTCAGTTATGCTACTTATAACATGCACGGGACTGATGCAGCAGCAAGAGGTAGGCGCAAATCTGGCACTACAGTTCGCAGCACTGGTGCTAGTCGTGAAACCAGCCCCAACAGGCATCTATTTGGAGGTAGTTATTTGTTAGTACTTATTCTAATAGGATGTCATAATGGTCCATTCTCTAATGGAATTTTTTGAAGGTAGTTTTAGACATAAAATGAATTTTTTCATGATTAAGAAAAACAACTAGGAATTGGGAATTTCATATTTTTAAATTTCTCACCAATATGAACATGTGTTACAGCTTGTTTCCACCCCCCCTCCCCTAAGAATCAGAAAACAAAATTGTTTCAGTGACTCAAAATAAGGTAGACTTCGGTGAGGTTGCAGCAGTTTATGGGAAAACGTCTTTTAAATACTGCGTAAATATTAGTAGCTTTTTGCTGAATAAACAAATTATTACCACAACAAAATCATTTATTGCAAAGCCTGCTTGATTCAAACTAAACTATTGACCTAAGTTTTACTCTTTGTAAACTTATTGCATTATTGACACAACTATTTTTCAAGGTCATGAACGTAGGTTGAGTGGTGGGCAGAAACGAACGAGGCCGTATGGTGGTATCGCTGAAAGATCATTTGGATCAGATCGCTCATTTGGCGCTACTGGATCTTCTCCAGTTCATCTCTCCAAAAGTTCGTATTTGGTTGTACACGATAAAGTGAATATATTCTTTACTGTTCACTTGACTACAGCGTTTGCTCTAAAAAATGATTTTGTATCTGCCTAACATAGCTCCTCATGTGATGGCCCAAAGGATTTTATTACAAAGCCAAGAAGCTGAAGCTGCGATGGCAGATGCATTGGTAGTTAACCTAATCTTTATGTGATTTATTGGTTTATAGCAGTTACTTTTGGCAATACAATTTTCTTTATCACAGAAACTATCTTCTCGACCACACTTTGATGCCTATGGAAATGAATCTGATGACAGCGAGACCTCGAGTGTCTGCTCTGAGCGTTCATATGGTTCATTAGGGAGAGGTGTTAGTGTAAGTACGATGTATAATTCAGAAGTATTCAATTACTGTCGTTCACATTCTGCTTTTTATCCAAATTTATTTATTTTTTCTTCAAATTTTATTGACCATTATGCAAGCTGTTTTTAATTTTAATTGGCTGCTTTTTCCCATATTTTCGTTGGCTTGATTTTAACATTTGGCTTGGAAAGCTGATACCCTGCCCATTTTACCAACTTATTTTCCGTTTCATTCCCCTTAAATTTGCCTTTAGTCATTAAACTGGCATTCTTCGCTACCTCGCTTATGGAACAATGGCTGGGACCCAGTGGGACAGGTATGACGCAGTTCTAACCATGCTTAACATTTATGCCATAATTCTGCCATACTAGAGCTTTTCCCTTTTAATATGTTGCTGTGTTTGGTAAATGTAGACTACACTAATTATATTACTTATGTTTTTTTTTCAATACAATATTTTGATATACCATAGGTAGTATTATAATTTGAAAAATTATGATTTTGCATCATTAAAAGCCCAATGTGTTTTCAAATTGGCACTGTCTGGTCAATGTACTTAAAATTCATAACAAAGTTCTATTCTGATTATTATTATTATGGCTATTCCTTTCATGCACATATTAGTTTTTTTAAGTTGCTGTGCACTACTATGATGAAATAACATAAATTTATCCTTTTTATAAAAATAAGACCAAACACTTTTCACTTTAGGATGTTAGCGAAGTAATTCAAAACCTGTCTAGCCAACATTGGTCAGACAGAAAAGAAGGACTATGTGGTCTGCAAATTCTTTTACAAGGCAATCGCCTTCTCTCGTAAGTACTCAACTTAGATTTTTATTTTTACTTACATGCTGTTTAGTATTGTTAAATTTTTTTTTATCTTATTGTTTACAATAGACAAGCAGAATTAAAAAGGGTTACTGAGATTTTTACCAAGATGTTTATGGATCCACATACTAAAGTTAGTGTAATGCTTTTTCAGCTGTAATTTTGGATGGACTCAATGCAAATTAGTTGTAATGACGTTATTTTTGTTAGGTTTTCAGCTTTTTCTTAGATACATTAAACGAATTAATAGTCACTCATAAAGCAGATTTGCACGAATGGTTATATATATTGGTCACCCGCCTTCTCCACAAACAAGGGATGGATCTGCTTGGCTCGGTGTTAGCAAAATTACAAAGATCCCTTGAAGTTGTACGGTATGATGACAATCTGAATTTTGATCAAACTGCATGGAAAAGGTGTTATTAACTACGACAAAAATTATTTCCAGTGAATCATTCCCATACAGCCAACAATTCCAAATTCTCATTCGTTTCCTCAATGATCAAACTCAAACACCAAACTTGAAAGTGGGTGAAGTGTTTTAATTTTCCGCTTTTCTGTTGTTGTAATTATGTATGACACTAGTGTGACTTATCAATATGCTTTTATAGGTGAAATTGGCCACTCTTTCATATCTTCAAACTCTGTCACAGTTTCTTGATGGGTCTGACCTTCGAGCATCTCCAGAGTGCACCACAGCATTCACGAAAATTTTAACATGGGCAACTGATCCTAAAAGTGCAGATCTTAGAAAGGTGAGCTTTTGTAAAGTTACTTTTCAGTAAAAATGTTTGCAACTTTTTTTTAAATGTATACATGTATTTCTTTGCTATTAGGCTTCCCAGAGTGTTTTGTTTGCTTATTTTGGTTTAAACACCCCAGAATTCACCAAGCTTCTCAATCAGTTGCCTCGTAGCATGCAAGACAGTGCTTTCAAATTGCTGCAAAATATGATGAAAAGCCCACCTAGCCCTGTGACTGCACGCCTGCATTCACCGAACATAGTTTCAAGGTATGAACTAGTATACCTAACAATAGTTTCATAGTATAAATTCCAGGTGGGGCACGAGAGTTTGTTTGTATGGCAGAATTCAGCCACTATTTTGTTGAGAATTTTAAAAGTTATTAATGTTTTTGCAAAATGATATGCCAAGATTATCCAGACTTTCTTTCATCTTCAATTGAAATATAATGACTTTGGCGATCTGTCTTTTGGACATGCAAAAGATATATAAACGGTACTGAAATAGACGTACTAATTTCAGCAGAACTGACCAAATTTGAGAATGGAGATTTATGATTGGCTTGACCAACGGCAGAGACCATTGCAGAAGTGAAGGTGGATATCGTGGCTTAGAACTGCACCAGCTTAAATTTCACAACTCGGTCACACTATACTCACTGTCTTAAGATAGATTGAAATTCACAAGTAGCGTATCATTTTCTCCTTGGACACTAAAATAAAGAAACTTTCTAGAACCACTTGAGTCTAATGTGCATGCATGGCCAAATTTGACCAGACGGTGGGAACATTAATTGTAAAACTACGAGGTCATTTTGAGTTATATTACAAGAAAACTGAGCAAGGTGGCTGAGTGGTTAGCATTCCACCTTGCTTTCGGTAGACTCAGGATTGATTCTTGTGTGGGCTATCCTCATTTGTGGTTTCTCATGGTTTCCAACAATCCCCCAGGCATATGCTGGGATAGTTCCTATAGACTGTATCCCTTTCCCATCCTGACCTCATCCTTGTTCAGGTTTTTCACCAGCCACGTTTTGTGAATTATTTCACTATATGTGCCAGTCCCAAAGCCTGGGTAAATGGGGATGGTTGGGAAACGAATGGTGAACTATCCTGTAAAAACCTTCATTGGTAAACTTCATGGCCATTACTTCCAATGGACACCGGCGCCAATGGTTGAAAGGTTTACGCGCTTGCCTCTCGGTCCTAACTAGCGGGCTTCGCTCCCCGTTCGAAGTCGGTAACAATTTTGAGGATGTGCAAAATTCTCAAGTGGTGTCTCTTTCAGATGAGAGCTTAAACCGAGGTCCCGTGTAGATCCCGTTTGATCACTGCACGTTAAAGATCCCTCTTGGGAGGTGGAAGTCCCCCTTCGTAAGCAAACTTCCCATGTAGGTGACTCTGGCACATCCCCTGGCGTTGGTATTTAACCCTCGTGTGCAGAAATAGGCCAACGTTAAATATCCACATACAAACAACTTCCAGTGGAGGGAGTTGGCATCCATATCAAGTCTCTGAAGGTCAGATACGACTAGAACGGAAATTGATAGTAATAAACGGCAAGAAAGAATGGCAGTTCTGCGTGAAATGTTTGTGGGTCGATTGATTGCTCAATTTAGTGATGTACATTGGCCTGCAAGATCACTGATTTGTCACATGCATTTTTTGAAAACCCAAAGTATTTATCTTTTAAGCTTATTATAAAGAACTTTGTCTGGGATTATGTAACTGGATATTCAATTTGTTTTTAAAACAATGTCTTCAAGGTGTCCACCATTTATTTCTATACACTACTGTAGTTGTTGCACAAAGCTGTTCCACAAAAAACAATGGTTTTCTTCCAACCACTACAGCGGTGCATAAAAAAATGGTGGAAACCTTGAAGGCATTTTTAAAACAAATTGAAAATTCAGTTTCATAATCCCAGACAGTTTTTTTTTGTAATGAGTTTTGTTTACTTTCCCAAGCCCTTTCCTATACATGTAACAAACTAATTTCAGAATACCTTCATTCTTTTAAGGCACAGATTCAATCTGTCTAATGTTGACCCTGACGATACAGAAAATATCAACCCGGAAGACATTTATGTTTCTTTGCGAGAAACAAGTGCTGAAATACAAAACTATAGTTTTGATGGATTGGACAATAGTTTTACAAAAGAGCGAAGGGAACTTGATAGAGATACCACCTCGCAAGATAGTGGCATTAGCCAAATGTCAGTGCCAGATGGTCGGATGGATGTCTTAGAGGAAAAATATGAATCTTCTCCTGAGGAAAATTCGCCCTGTTGCCGTCGAGAATATAGTGCAGCATTATATCAAGACCAGGTAAATTGAGATTAGGTATATTTAATCCAGAGGCATGCAGGCGATTTATGTTATGAAAATTAGTTGTTTTTTTAAATTGTTTTGCATAACTTAGAACACTATTTAGTTTGAGGAAATTGTTAAACACCGTTATTAGTAGCCTACACTAGTACATCTTGAAAATGTTGCATGTAGGAATTTATATATTTTTACTAATTAAAGATTCTAATTATAATGTTGTCTAATTATAGGCTCCTCAAAATGGGTATGGAAACCATAAAATGTCAGATAGCCTTCTCTGGGGAGATAAAGGATTAGATGACGGTAAGAAAGTGTGGCAATTTTATTGATACATCTACTGCATCATAAAATAACTGAGCATGGTGACTGAGGGATAGTATTCTTACCTTGCATTTTAGTAGATGCAGGTCTGATTCCTGGCAATCCCCCCAGGCCAATGCTGGGACAGTTCCTACATTAATCCGGCTGTGGCCGTCCTACTCCTTGTTAGGTCAAGTTCTTCCCTAGTCACGTACAGTGAACTATTTCGTTATTGTTGCTGGCCCGGGTTAACGGGAAAGGTTGGGTAGATGAGTTGTGATGCCAAAAACGCGTTTGATATCTGCGGGCGTATTTGACCAATGAGTAGTGTTCATGATTGATGATGATGATGATCACAAAACATTTTTCTACTGGCATAAATTCTCTTTTTAGGGGGAGTTCATGTTTCTTCAGAGCATGATTGCATCGTGAACAGTGATGGGTTTTTTTTTATAAAAAAAAATAGATTTTCTGACTTGTATCGACCCTAAGTAGCGGGGTTCGCTCCCCGGCCAAGGTAGATGAGTTTTGAGGATGTGCAAAATTATCTTATATGTCTATTAAGTCTTTTAAGTTCTCTCTTTCGGATGAGAGTTTAAACCAAGGTCCCATACAGATTCCGTTTGATGTTCTCAAGTTAAAGATCCTTCTTGGGGGTGGAAGTTCCCCTTCGTAGGCAAAATTCTCATGAAGGTAACAGTGACACATCCGCTGGCATTAGCATTTATCCATCTGGTGTCAGACAGGCCAACGTTAAAAATCAAAATCCAACAAACCGGTTGGAACAATAATCGCATTCAAATTTCACTAAAATTACAATTTTACTTCCCTGTATACTTTAAGATTTGCTTGGTTTTCTGGCTGCGTTTATGTGTTAACCATTTCATTTGTTGTGAACTTGTGACAAGGAATGTTTGTTACATGCTTAGAGGTCAAAGTATAAATTGTTTGAATCACTTGTTTAAAAAATATAATTGTAAAAATTCTTTGTACATCTGGCAAAAAAGTATGTGAACACTATAATATTTCTCGTTCACAGGTAAATATTTCATTTGAAAATGCACATGTATTATATTTAGTGCATTGCATGTATTATGTAAAAAAAAATATTTGCAAAAATAGGAAAACATTTAAATAAAAATGAGTATTTCACTGCAAAAAAGTATTTGAACACCCTCCTATACTGGTTGTTAGGTTGTTACATTTATTCTGAAAAATCCACGAATATCTGTATAAATATTTGGCAAACACACTGCGTCAGCATCAGGGAAGGTTAGAACACTACAAACTATCACACTTACATTTTGAAAACAATGAACATTTTGAAATGCCATCTTCAATAATGCTTTTAAATCGGCAAGCATCAGTAAGCAATGCATGGGAACAAAGTGTAGAATTGCTATATACTTATTCTGGGCTAAGAAAATCAAAAGTATTTAAATGACCATTTGAGAAAACATTTGAAAATTTATGAATTAGTGAAAGATGTAATCTATTTGGTGATTGGAGTTACCATGTATGGAAAATCATGTATGCATTGCATTATTGTAACATTTTGCTTTGTTTGTCATTCAATTCATGTTCTATTTTTTTCAGATTTAAACAATGTAGTTATTGGGGATATGGAAGATGTTTTAGCGGCCATATCAGATATAGGAAAGAGGTATTGTAAATTTTGGAATTATTGAAAAGGTCATGCCAGTGGGTTCCTTGAAATGCATCATTCTAATTACTTTGTTATTGACTTCCTTCAAGCATGGAAGAGCGCATGTATGCTTTGACACAACTTGCAATTCAAGCTAAACGTGGGTCGACGGACACTTGGGATAATCATTTCCGTTTAGTTTTGAGGACGCTTCTTGATACTTTAGAAGATGCTGATGTGAGTATTACAACTTTCTCATTTATTTTGCACATTCTAAATTAAGTTGACCATTGTTTATTTTATCTAACTATCAGCTTCTTGTTGACTGGTGTTTATATTGTCTATCAAAATTTTATCAAGGAATAGAACTTACTATCTGCAATTTATATTGCAGGCTTCGGTACGTGCCAAATCCCTCGTCACACTTTGTGAGGTGCTCCGCCATCAATCATTACGCTTCCAAGGATTCACTGAATTGACCATACTGAAAGTCTTGGATGCTCATAAAGATCCGGACAAAGATGTTGTCAGAGCTGTTGAGCAGTGTGCTCATGTGTTAGCATCAGTACTCACTGTTGAACAAAGTGTCCGTGTCATTAACCCAGTCATTCTAACTGGTGAATTCCCTGTGAATCTTGCAGCTATCAAAATGTTAACTAAGGTTTGTAATTTTTTATAACTATTTGATCAACCGCAAATTTAGATAATAATAATAAAAGAATATTTTTTATATTTATTTCCTGATTTGTTCATATCTCAGGTGGTAGATCAGCGACCCTTGGATGAAGTTACATCAATGTTGGCAACTGTCATGCCTGGACTTTTAAAGGCATGTTTTTAGAATTTATTATTATACACTTTGGTTTGTTTCGCATATGAAATGAAATGTCGAAACTGATTTGTTAGTGTCTAAAATACCAATTTACTTCATTGCTGTTTTCAGGCTTACAATGATCCAGAAAGTAGTGTTCGTAAGGCAGCTGTTTTCTGCATTGTTGCTCTGCACACTGCTACTGGGGAAGCAATGAAACCTTATCTCTTAGAACTCAATGGGAGCAAGGTAGGCATTTACAATTTTTATCAGTAGTATCATTGTAGATAAATATCACTATAAATAAATTGTATCTGTGGATGAATTCAGCTTAATTACTTTTTGTGCCATTAAATAATGTTAATAATCAAGAAGATTAACTTCCTGTTTAGTTGGTATTTTGCCAGTAATCTTTTTCAAATGAAAGAATCATTTTTTTTGGCAGACATTTGGGCTGTGTTTGGTTGTTAAAGTTAATGAAAATTCCTTCAGATCTGTTCAATTTCTATAGTCTTAAATTGAGGATGAAGGGGTGCCTGCATATAGGAGCTTAAAAGGAATTAAATTGGCTTTTTAATAGCAGCCTTCATATTAGTTGTAAGGTGTGCAGCTTGAGTACCACATACATGCAGCATCCACATTGGCGCCCTATACAGCCATGTGGACTCGTAACTGAATAATAAAATTCGTAGTCTAATAAGGTGTACCTAACAAGAAAATGTCTAAAGCCCGGTATTCACTGGCACGCAACCCTCAACCTTCAACTCCCAACATGGCAAGTCATGACGTAGGCATGACGCTGCTATGACGTTTTCGGCCAACAAAAGGGGAGGAGATCAAGTT
>JAQGAO010002587.1:0-19175 GCA_034697705.1 Ommatoiulus sabulosus
AATGCAGCCCAACGCAAAAAAGACGCTTTGCCAACATGCCGAAAAAGCGTTGGCCAACGCTTCTCGTGTTTATTGGGTAAGGGGTGTTTAATATTCCTAAAAAATAGTTCAGATTTGTTACAAATTCAATTTAACAATGATGCATAAAGTCGATTGCAACTGACTTAGGAGCGTTCTCCTGAAAATAGGCTCGACCCCCCTACCATTTGGCATTTGTCTGCTGACTGTAGGATACTGAGTTGAATTGAATTGTGCGCCGCTCTTAATTTAAGTTGGGATTTTGGTTCTCAATTAGAAAATTATAGTGCATGCATGATCTATCTAAACTAAGAATGGCATTCTGCTAATGTGCTATGGCTATGATGTGTCCATTAATACGGGCAGCCCTATAGGAACTGCTACTGTATTGGTGGAAAAATTTAGCTAAAGTTATCCCCCCGCTTGGCTGCTCTTATTGTAACTTCTTGCTGCTAGATTCAGGTCGCTGGTCCATACCCAGAGGCGTTTGGTGATGTTCATCATTATAGCCCTGAACAGCAAATGAGTTGCCGCAAAAACTACTTTCCCATCTCGATCCTATTTTGTTCTTAAAAGCATCTAATGAGCTCTTCTTCACCATATACCCTCTTGACCTACCAACCTCGAGCTGTACAGTATCAACTTCTCCATTCCCCCCTTCATAGATGCTAAAATATCAACCTAACCTTGCAGCAAATCTCCTTAACTTTTCTTGTCCAACTGTAAACCAACCCTGTCCTGGCCCATACCAACTCTGTAATACATGGTCTATATAGTCCACTTGTGTCAGATTGCTCATTTCCTTCGGTCAAAGCCAGACCAACTTCAAACGAGTAATAATGAAATTCCACATAATCACCTAACGGATGATGTAAAGCGATCCACAGCCTGTTGTAAGGTCTTTTCCAACAGCTCTGGCATTCCAGATTTCTCCATTTCAGCAGTATTTTCCATGTCTTTCATAAATTCATTCACACCTCCCAATCAGATTTCCGCCAAGCACCAAGTACGCAACACAACGTAAGCCGACAAGCAAGGACTAAATCGGCTTACATTTTTACGGAAGTAGGCTGCCCTGAGGAACTTCTGAACAGGTGGGCTGGTGGACATGTTTGGTCTTGATGACAGCGAATTAAATATATAAGGAAAGTTTTGAGTTTGTTGTGCGGTCGATTTGCAGCCCTGCAGGACGGGGTATTTTTTTTTGGTACGAGATGCACGCAAAGGCTAAAAACGGCCTTAAAAGTAAGCAAACTACTCCTAACCGTAATGCTGGAACGCCTCAGTGCACCATAACTAAACTTTTTGAACGCCAGAAACTCAACCAGAAAAGTAATGTTGACGACCCAATCGTTGAATGCCCCGTGTGCAACGGAAAGGTGCTGCATCGCAAAATCAACTATCATTTGGACAATGAATGTGGGATGGAAACCCCGGAAAAATCGCCTTATTTTAGCAGTGAAAGTTTGTTGTCGTCGACGCAACCATCCCGACCGCAGTTTCCGGTCAGGAGAAAACTTTCTTTGAGTCTAGGAAGGAAGTCCCCACGAACGACGACTGTCGTTATAGCAGATAATGGTCCTGAAGAAGTCTCTTCGTGCCAAAATGCTGCTCACCAGTCCAAGGACGTAGGGAAAGAGACTGCAGCAAGTGAGGAGAATTTTGAACAACTAGGTCTTATTGAACGAAAGGCTCTTATACAACCGGAAACTTTGCGTTTACCTAAACCTCCGAGCAAACGTTTAAAATTATCAAGAAATGCATTAGATTTTAAAAATCCAACCACTTCTTCCATGGCAGGCCTCTTGACTGACACCAAATTTACTGAAGCACCGAGATGTAGCAATTCAAACTCGCCCAGGCTGGCTAATATGCCACCTTTGGGAAGGCTGGGGCCTGATTTGACCATGACATCTCCGCTGTCTTCACCAACCAAGGGAACTTGTCAATCCACTTCAGAATCGACCCCTATAAAACGCTTCAAAACGTGCAATTACTTTGTAGATTTAAAGACGCCCGAAAAGTCTATAAATGATCGAACTATCGCAGATCCCTTCGAGACTTCATCTTGTGAAAAAGAATTTAACCACGATGAAAGCTCTTCACACTCTCCGTTAAAAAGACAACATCCTAGTCAATCTCTGACACCTCGCAAGTTGAAGTTTATTGAAAAAATCCCTTCTTGCTTCAGTGATATAAAATTAAACTTGTCCCCTAAAAAAATAAATTTGAACCTTGAGACTACGCCCAAGTCAGGCCAATTATGTCCTACAAAGTTGCCTCTGCAATACCCTGGCCAGCCTTTAGACGATTTTATAGCTCATTATTTTCCATCACCAAGCAGTAAAGGTATAAGTAACTCCCAGGGCAGTGACTCCGGGACATTGTTCTACTATTTAAACAACTTCCTCAGTATCCTTAAAGAAGTTCTCGAGGTGCCAGAAGATCTAGCCCTGTTTACTAAAGAGGATTTGCAAATTGTAAGGCAGTTCTACCTCTTAACTGGTAAGTTGCATTGGACTTGATAATTGCATCCAAATATGAGGGTGTAATGCTTGTGCAAATTTGATTTCAGCCTAATATTGATATTTTCCAATGACTCGAGTTCAACAGAAATATTCTGATACCTTTGAAAATGCACTCAAGAATAAAAATTAAGGGTTGGTGTTGAAAAATTGTTTCATTCACGTAATATTGAAAGCAATCAGTCATAGCTGTTTATTAATTTTCAAATTCAAGATTTGGATGTGATAATGAATGTATGCATGCTATTTCTTAAGATTGAAATAATATTCGAGGAAAGATGAAAAGTTTGGAATGGGAAGTATTTTACTTGTGTTCCAAGTTTCAAATATAAATTTCATCATTAATTTTTGTGATAAACAGTTATGTTTGATTGATCGAAAAATCTGTTTTTGTGTTTATGACCATTAGATGAATGTCAAGAACTATTTGTTCGGTTATTTGCAAGAAAGCATCACTGGTTTCGAAAAGGGAAGATAAAATATCCAGAAATTGCAGATGACATTGAACCTGTACTCGACAAACTGATAGATGCCGGTTTTCTTGAAAATGGCAAGTCATTTCTAAAATTGTGTGTAGGCCTATTAAATTCTTTTAATATTGATGTGCTTATAAGAATCAATCATCATTTTAATTTCTAGGTGACAACATACAGGACTTAAAAACTGTTCTTTTGCTGTTGTCATCAGCTTCTACAAAAACCTTGTGCAAGCTTTTAAACCTTAAAGTTACTTCAAAAAAATCTGAAATGATGCAGGGAATCTTGGCACATTGTTCAATGCAAAACGGGATGTTTAGGAAATTTGGGTCAACTTCAAGACTAGAGGATATTGCAATCAAAAAGTAAGCAGTTTTAAGCTTTTTAATCTTAAATTATGAAGTTATACATGTGAGGTTACTTCTTGCAAATCTTAATTACAAATGCAAGTTAGAAAGATTTTGCATTTGAGGTATTCAATACAAGTGATTAGAAAATCTTTGATAATAAATTTTAAAAAAATAAAAAATAATCTTTCGTTAAATGTCTAAGAACGTACGTCTGCAGCCTAAGGTTTTTTTTGTAATTGAGATGAAATCATTGATCAGTGTGGCATTAACTATTTTGTACATTTGAATGCCGAGTTATTCTGGGTGAGGGAATACTGTATTCAATATATTCCCATTTCAAGCAAATATTCAGTTATGAAAATTTGCAGAGCCAAGACCCTTTTAGGACGTTGTTATCGTTTACGAGATGAGCCGAGAAGAATTTTTGTTCGCATCTTGATGCTATATTCTTTGACAGACACTGTAGAGGATGGAATGCAGGAGGATTCTCCAGCTCAGTTGTACGTTAATTTCTTATTATTAACGGAATTGCTAACTGCGACTTTGCATTGTATTATCACTGTTCATTTCTACCTAATGGTTTTCTCCAGGTAATTTATATCTCATGAGCCTCATTCCCTGAGGGAAAATGTGTGTTAAAAAAGTTTGCTTAAGACCTAGAAAACTGTTATTAGTATTGCTCTTATTATATGGCTGCACGTATTATTTCAATTCTATTGAAATTTTTTAACAAATTTATTTAGTAATAAAATCTTGTTTAATTTATTGTGATTTGCAGAACAACAATGCTGCTTATCAACATGGGAAGGTTCGTGTTTCCTCCTTGCAGAGTTTTGCGGTCTACTCAAATATTTCGATCTAGGGATGATTTTTTACTGTAAGTACGGGTTTTTTATATTATGGTGTAACATGATATGTTATAAAATTATCAATGCATTTTGTTAGAATAGAATTTGCAACCATTGACAAAACTAGACCATTTCAAAATGCAATTTATTATTGTTTTATATTGTTATTTATCTGTTCATAAGTTACCTTTAGAATGAATACGAGTTATATTAATTGAAAGTACCAGCTTAAACTCAATGATATACAGTATTTTACAAATGTCTTTATAATGCAATACTGTCTGGTTCATATTTGAGATTCTCAAAAAAATGATACTCAAGTGAATTCACTCCTCTGACCTTGTACCAGGTGGTTATTAGATATAGTGGTCAGAATGTAAGACATCCTTCCATCTGATGATTCTATGTTAGTCCTTATTTTGTTATTACACCGTTTCTTTCTAGGTATGAGAAGGCAGTTTTATTAGAAGGACAAATTTTGACTGCTATGGAATCAAAAGCATTTGCTGATGCTTTAGATTTATGTAATTCAGCACTAGACTGTTTCAATAATTTGATTACTCAAGAACATATAGTTAGGTAACTTGTTTGACTTTTTGACCCAAAGCTTTTGTCATATGGCAATATTCAGAAGTTTTATAAAACAAACCTTTTCCTTTATCACAATTTCAGCCACGATCTCAGTTTGCCAACATTTTTACGCTTCTATACGGCTGGACAATTCTTCACACGCTGCATAAATCAGCGTGTGGAGGTCTTACAAAAACTGCATGATTATGAGGGTGTGGTGGTCCAACTCCATCAACTCTTGGAGCAGGAATTATATTGTCTGCAGTATCGTGGACACTGGGTTGAACGCCTCCCTCTAAATTTGGTTCAGCATTTGCAGCAGCCACGTGAAGTACTTAACATTGAGATAATGGTTTTTCTCTAAATCGTGTAGTTTTAATAAGCCTTGATAATGGAAATTTAGTCATGGCTTTTAGTCTTTCGACGTCATCGAAAGGGCACTGGATGATCCAAGAGTGACAAATAGTCATAAGTTGGCACTATATCAAAGGGCGGAACGCATAGCTGCGGCGAAAAAAAATAAACAAACAATGAAGAGTTGCCTGAAAAACATAACTGAAATATCAGTCGCCAAGGTTCCAGAGGTAAAATTATTTTGCAAAAATCATTGCAATCTTTAGGGTTTTGTGGTTTTAGTGATTTTGTTTCTTTTTAGTGTCATATTGAAGGGAAGATTATGCCCAAAAATGTTCCCGGTTACAAATCTGTGTTTTTAAGTGATGAGATCAGCTCTTCAGGAAACAACATGGATGTTATTGCCTGTTCTGTAGAGGAATTTGCCCTCTCACATTATCGAAAGAACAATTACCTGGATGGTAAGTGGACTTCACGTGTCCCTGATTTATCATTGCAATCATAAATCCTGCTTTAGTCCTTTTAGGTTTTTTGATATATTAATATTACTGTATATAGTTTATTTATATGCTAGATCGTGTTATTCCTCTATTCCCTAGGAGTACATGGAGAAGGTTCAGCGTTGGTTTCACTTTTTGGTTTGCTATTTTGGGATATCATTTATTGTCCAGGAATTCCAGATGCTTTTCGAAGTACCCATCAATTCTATCCTCTTGATCTCAACTCAAGGGAGTTTTATGATAACCGCAAAGTGGCTATAGAATCGCGGATTGCTATGTTGAAGAATTCAACAGTGGAGGCAAGTTGGCTACTTAAATCTACTGCTGAAATTTCCACTTATTAAGTTTTTATCTAATTGATTTGCCACAATATACATTATAGGAGATCAGTGATAGAATCGGACAGTGTTGGAGAAGTCATGAAGGTCAGACGTCTCTTGTCAATTGGGACTTGTACCGCTCTTTTGAGTTTGCTCAGGTGATCATTTTCTGGGCTATATTTTTGACCATTGTTATTCGAACAAAAATAATCAAATAAGGACCCGGTTGAAAATATCAATACTGCATTTAACGAGTTCTTTTGTTCTATGGTACATTTCAACACATGGAATTTTTTATTTAGTCTCTTGTTGTCTGCATT
Organism: Ommatoiulus sabulosus; assembly: GCA_034697705.1. NCBI lineage: Eukaryota > Metazoa > Arthropoda > Diplopoda > Julida > Julidae > Ommatoiulus > Ommatoiulus sabulosus. The sequence goes on from JAQGAO010002587.1 coordinate 6,282, forward strand.
GGAAGTGACTGCCTGGCAAATATTTGCGAACGGTTTGCCAAAAACTATCGATATTTTCGTTCTGGTGTTCCTGATCTCACCATGTGGAATAGTGAAACTAGACAGTGGAAGGTATTCACGCACATTGTCATCCATTAAACTAATCATATTATAAATTGCATATCACGCCATGTACTAGAAATGCAAAATGCGATAATTTGCCATAATAAATTGTATTCTCACTTTAGATGATATCGCCGTATGTGTGTGGGCTGTCAAGCATGACAGGTCCTTTGAGGTGAGACTTACTTCTTATTTTTGTTCTTAATTATGAATAATTTCTATATTTAGAACCTCCATGTAACCCTATTTTATTTATGCTTCATTTTCAGTTGGAGCTGTTTTGCTCAGTGAATATCCTTCAGTTTATCTTCCTTGCTCTACGTTTGGATAAATTTATTACTTGGAGTTGGGTTGTAAGTTGACCATTTGTAGTTTTCAGATGAATTCTTAGATCGTTAGGGTACGTTCATAATGTGACTGGAAAACCAGTCGCGTTATGAACGTACCCTTAGGGGGGAAATTTTCCCTTTTTTAGATAAAATCAGCTACACTACTCTAGGATAGTGGAGTAACTTTTAAGATTTCACATTTTTTGAAAGATTGTATTGGCTTGTTTATTAAAGTTGCAATTAGGGTGAGAATATGGTAATTTCTGCTCTGGGGACTGGTCACATTTGTCAATGAATTTATAATGACTTATTTAATTGTATCAATGATTTTTATGGGAATCCCAAATTAAACGGCTACATCATAGACTATATGGTTAGAATTGGAATCGTCCTCACTCCACTGCACCAATGGTCGAGTGGTTAGGCACTTACCTTTCGACCCTAAGCTGCAGGCTTCGCTCCCCGGCCAGCAGTAGAGGTCACTGAAAATTGTAAGGACGTGCAAAATTCTCTGCTCATTAAAGATCCCTCTTGGGGGTGGAAGTCCCCCTTCATAGCAAATTATAAATTTTCCAGGTAGGTGACACAGACACATCTCCTGGCATTGGTGATTAGTCCTTGTATGCAGAAATAGGCTTACGTTAAAAATCTGCAACCAACCAACTCTACCATCATAAGTCAATTTTAATGCATTTTTTTTTTATTTAGGTTGTATTTGTGCCTTTATGGATTGTCATGTGCTTGGCTCTCATTGGAGTTTTATATGCAATTATTTTTGCTGGCATTCTTTTACGGACTGCTGAGGTTAATCCAGAACAAAGAAGAACTAGTGTTAGCTCTGCTGTTGCCTACAGCTTCTTGGTTGTGCCTATGCTAATATTTTTGGTAATGCATGATCGCATTTTTTTTCTAACAAATTTGTTTGTGAAGCATTTTATATTCTATTTCTATAATTTTAATCATTTCCAATACGTGTTATTAGGTGCTTTTGGCCAATAAACTGGATGGAGACACCATGCTATCTTATTTAGCAACTGTTTCTCCATTGTTTGTCACATTTCTTGCCCTCATTTGCATGGCATTTGGCTCGAAAGGAGGAAACCATTGTAAGCAACAACATATTGATTATTTCATTTAAATTTTTATAGTATCTTTTCTTGCACAAATTCATTTGAATAATGATTATTTTCTGGATTCTATTTCAGGGTGGTTTGGTATTCGTAAAGACTTTTGTCAATTTCTACTAGGGGTTTGTCCATTACTCCAAGAATACGGGAACATTTCTTATAGTTTACAAAGCAACGATAATGACGAAAATGACACTCCTATCATTATTACCAAACAATATTTTAAAACATCAAAAAAAGGTCACAAGCCAACACAATGCGAACCTAGATATGTGGTGCCTAAATTAATCATTGATAGTCCAGATTAAATGACTAGGGGAAACTGTAATTAATGACAAGCGGAATATCGTCAAAATTCAATCCCGAGGTCTTTCTTGGGCATGACCTACACGGTAAAGAACATGCCAAGAACAATAATATGTATAATGAATGTTGGTCTAATTATGTTAAAAGCGCTGCTCTTGGTATTACTAGTTTAATTTGTAACTGCTGAAAATTGCCGCTCAATAATTCTTTTTCGTGAAATGAATTTAAAACAGAAATGGAAATAAGGATAGCGTTAATTAAGGTTGGGGTTAATGTATTTTATTTGGAAAGGTTAATTATAAATTGAATGAATAATGATGTTGTTCTGCATTTAAAAAAAAATAAAAGTGGTCCAAATTAGCTCATGGGCTTCTGACTGGTTTGTCTTTGCATCAGTCTGCAGTATGAAGTTGACTTGTTCCTGTCTTTAGTTTTTTATTTTACGTTTATAAGTTAATCTGAATGAAAGACCAATTCGATTACAAAAACAAAACTACACATAATTTATAGTGCACGATATAGTATAAAGTGTAATATGCAGTACATGCAATAATTTGGTTATGATACAATGTGTAAAACTACTGAGAAAACTAAGAATTGTGCACATTGTTAAGTGTTTATGCTAAATGATAATATTTGAGCAAAAAATTCAAAAACCACAACCAAATTGGATATTATTTCTACTTTGCTTTTGGATTTTTTCAGAATAAATTTGCCTTCAGACCAACAGAAACTGAAGTGAACAATTGACACTGATAATAGAACTTTGGATAGGGTACTGAGCATGCCAAGCCTCACATGGAGCCCTAAGTAATTTTTGTCAATGTATTCTCCCAGTTATATCCCATATTATCTCTATTTGCCTATAAGGATTTCCATTTATATGTTAGGTTAAATTTCTTCAACCCACTCTTAACAGCCAATATTTTCATTATTTTGTTTTTAATATACATGTTTGAAGTTGTTTGTTTCACATTGTTCCGCATCCCTGAAAAAATATAAAGGAAACCATTGACAAGTTCAAGACAAAATTATTCTATGAGAAATTTCTTTATCAGTTCAGTAAATACATCCAAAGTGTAAGCACTTTAAATTTTATTTTGCACATTTAAATTGAAAAGCACAAATGACAACGATGCAAACTTATCTGTTTTTAAACTTTCACAATTGGAACTTGACCATCCTCAAAAATGTGCTTTTAACCATGTTAAATAATGCTGACTTTTAAATTTTAAAATGCACGTTTTAAATAACTGATGCGCTAGCAATTCCTTTTGGTCACCAAATTTTATATATTGCCAATCCAGAAAAAAAGCTGTGTAAATTTGGTTGTTTTAAGTGAAAAATCAAGACATAAACAAATTTAATGCACAATATATACAAACAGTAATAAGTTGGTTAAGAAAATATATAAAGTTCAAGGGTGACAATTTCACATCAAGTATCCCAAACTAGATACAATACATGTATTTCGTTATGGGAGTTTTAAAATTGAGCCAAGTGGTAAATTAGAAAATTCTGAATCTGCTCATTTCACAAACGTTTCATGATTAAAAGCTCTCGATTAATGGCAATGATAAAAAAGAAATTATTTACAACCATCATTGCATTGACTGTAAACAAAAATTTGCACTAGTTTTGTGCATAAGATAAACAATATAATTCCTATTAAGACGCTTTTGCATTTGCTGCCACTTGATGCTTTTGCAAGTACTGAAGCTACTACATACCAAGCAAGCCATTAGCTAACCAAGATTTTCGGTTAAATGAATGTGTGCTAAACTGGATAAAATAATTTTAACCATAAGCTGATGTTTGGAGGGATTTTTTTTTCACAAATTAATATATATATATATATATTAGGCATTCCTTGTTTTGTTCTGCATTAAGCAATCACGTCCATGCGCATATAACTGGTTATTTTGCTAACATTTCATAGCAATATTGTGAGACAGCGTGATTTAAATTAACATGCAAGCTGATAAAAAGTTGGAATTGTAATATTATATCTGTAAGTCTTAGATTGGACCAAATAAAACCATTTAGCTAATCGTAGAAATTCCAAAATGCTAACAATTTAGCAAAGACTATAAAGATCGACCTCATTACAATTAATTGGTTCCAAATATAAAATCTGCTATGCCTTACAATTTCACATGAGGATGGCGTTTTTAGATCACTTTTCACAGAAATTCACTAGATAATTAGATTTCACTTCTAGCATGAAATTGTAGACAGTGCATTTGTGAGTTTTCTATCCAGGAAACACTTTAATGCTTTAATGAGTGGTAAATTAAAAACTTGGGGCATTTATTAAATTTGAGAAATGTATTAATGCTTTCATCAACCTAAAATAAATTCAAAACTATGCTATATCTGGTGTTATACCTGTTATTGGAATATGTGCATGGGGTACTTAGTTATTAGCATTTAGCAGTAACCCTACTGGCTCATTTTCTTTAGTTGACATCTCACGCTTAATGCATCAACGTTTGAGCGTTGATGAGATTAAATCAGAATATCCTAAAGTTCTTTTGTTTTCTGATTTTTTTTGCTTGTAAAGTATTTGCAGCAAAGGTTTACAAGAATTCAAGAATACTCTTAATTATTGGTCCACGTCTTTTTTTCCCCATCTTTTTATCAGGTGGGTTCCTGCATGTGCTGTAACCCAATTCAAACATAACCGTGAAACAGTAAAATTAATCTTTATAAATAATATTATGCACCATTTCCATGTACTTCAATGATTGTGTATAATCATTGAACCTCTCTCACTGCAGGTATTTGTACATTTTCCAACAATGGTTACCAGAATCCGAAACGACTAAATGTCCATCGTCCGTTAAAGCCAAACCTTGTGGTCCATATAGAGGATCAGCCATTGTATTCACATAAGACAGGAAAGAGCCATTGTTATCAAACACCTATAGGAAGAAATAAACATTAGTCTTGAACACGGTAGTATATGGGTAAAATACATTTTAGAATACCAATTCTAGGGGATTAAATTTCGTCCAGCTTTTAACAATTTCAAAATAAAAAGACTTACGTCAACAGTTGCTTAAAATTTCAAATAACTGGATAGCATAATAAAAACATGGTTCAGCCGGAATAATATCCAAGATGAACTAAATTTGACATTTTTAATGTTTGGAATCACGTACCTGAATTCTGCTATTTCCCCAATCGGCAACAATAATGTTGTCTTGACTATCAACAGCCACACCAGTGGGGGCGTTAAACTGGCCATTTCCTTCTCCGTTTGAGCCAAAGCTCATGATAAAACTTCCATCAGAGTCAAACTTTTTGCAGCAATGATTATGGAAGTCCGTTACCACAATTTTGTTTTTGCTATCCACCGCTGCAAAATGGGGGCCAGCGAACTGATGGTCGAGGTTACCTCGAGATCCAAATTTGCTAATTAGCTTGCCATTAGCTTGAAAGACTAGTATGCAGCTGGCCTTGTTGTCAACAATGATGATGTGCCCATCTCGATCGACGGCTACACCTTTGGGACCTAATAACTTCCCAATGCCAATACGATTGACGAATTTGCCATGTGGTTCGAAGATACTGATCCACTTGTTGTCATAATCCGCCACCACATAGTTACCATTGGGCAGCACTGCTACACCAGTGGGTCTCTGCATCTGACCCGCACTTCTACCCCTCACTCCAAATTTCAGCTTGCAATCCCCCTGTTCAGTAAACACTGAAACGCATTGGTTGTTACTATCTGCAACGAGAACTCTGCCTGTATTGGTGCAACAAATTCCTTGAGGATTGGTAAATTCTCCTTTGTTGCGACCTTTGCCGCCTACTCGCATTACTAAATCGTCCTCAATGGGATTGCTTCGTCGATTGCATGATCCTGCAGATTTGGCACTGGGCGTTCTCTTAGTCGCCCTTTGTCTGGCACCCGTGGTTCTCGGGATTTTGGACACTGGCCGATCACTGGACGAGGTTTCTTCTTCTGTGAATGCCTTTATTTTAAATGGACTTCCCTTGATGTGCTGCCCAAATAGCAAGATACTCAGTTGGTAAAGCCCCTCTTTGGGTGCAGTGTAGATTAGGTCATAGCTTCCATTTTTGTGGTCTACAATTTCTGGAGCGTAAATGGCTACGGATGACAGGCATATGAGTTCAGTATGGAACTCGGAATGGCCCACCTTGACCAGTTCCCCGTGGCAATCTTTAGTGGTGATGGAAACAACGCACTGGCGTCCAGCAGTGCATTGCTTCAAACCTTCGCCTGAAGCCGTCGTCTCAAATGCAATAGCACTGTTGCTTTGAATACTGCCCAAATTTATCAAACACTTTTTGGCCAAGGTATATTCCGAATCACTGAATTCTAAATAGTTGTTTTCTTCAGGCATGCGCTGTATCTATTGGGGAAAAATCAGTATATTAGGTGAGGTGCTCCAGTATTTTTGCATTTGTCCCATATGGCAGTTTATTTATTTTCAGAAATTCTACCATTATAATTCTTGTACTATGTTAACGATTCATCGCATGACTGAATTTATGCACTGAACTTAAAACTGTTCATAACTTCTGATAGTCAAACACGAAATATGACGTATAATATTGGCCAGACTTTTGGACAATCTCTGATCGACGTGGCACATTAATTTCATTTTTTTTTTCATGAAAACGGCTTTGTTTAATTATTAACTTTTATAGTCAGGAATTTGGTGCAATCGACTACAAAAAATATATTTATTTAGTCCACTGCATTTATAATCTGTACAATTTATTAAATGTAAGACTCTTTATTTGCCTAGAGCTGCTAATAGTATTGTTTCCCATAAAAAGTTTGTAATTATGAGGCGTAACAATTGTTACTTCCTAACGCGCATCATTAAACGGGATCAATTACCTGCATATGGCTGTATTGCGTGAGCATCTCTCCCATTTGTTTCTTGACCAGAAGGACTTCCGTTTCATTTCCTCGGCTCAATGCTTTTTCGGTAAATTCACAACTGCTGCTGAGATTAGCCAAGCAGTTTTCGAGTAATTCTTTTTGCCTGGCTAACGTTTGCTGTTTTTGACTGTGAGTAGCTTCCAGCTCACTGAGGAGGGACATTTTTCGCTCTTCCAAAACTGCCACAAGAGCATCCAAAGTGTCAGCAATTTTGTCTTCGGCTTCTGCTCGGCGATTTGCCAAATCAGCAGCCATGTCGGTTACTAATTCGATGGCTTCCTTTAAAGTTGGTACCTTTAGATAAAAACTTGATTAAATCTATGGAATTACGAATTAAAAGATCGTCCCCAAATTACTCAAACCGTAGTAATAATTAAAGTTGGATTTCATGAATCATCCCAAGTAAAAAAAGAAAAAAATTCTTTATTTCAAATAATGGTTTTAGAGACTGTAGTTTCGACGTTTATGTAAGAGTTCACAAAAATCAGAAAGATAATTCCCAACCGTGTAATATTATTCAAAACCATTTTACTACAAACAAATAATTTATTACGGAAGGCAGGAATCCCTCAAATCCTGCATTCCAAAACTACATATATTACAAAGCTGAAATATTATTACTTCAAATATCGTACATGTATTTTTCACAAAAAAAAAATCCTGAGGCATTAAAAAAATGAAACCACTTTTAACTTGACTCAGCAATCAGGTTGATGACCAAAGTATTAATTAATGTCAGAGGTAAACTTCAAAATGATTACAAGAAAATCAAATTTAAAAACTATCGCCTATTTACATTAATGCTGATACGTTTTTATCTCCCATTATCACGACCGCAACAAAAACATGTTTCAACAAGTTTAAACGATTTTTCTAAGTTCATTTTCTTATTGTTTGTTGGAAGTATTCTTGTTATTTAAATTAATGAATAGTAACTGCAACTCATTTCTAATTGATTTTAAATCGAAATGCACATTCTTCAAACCTGATGGATTCATTCACTGGTTTGTGGACTAAATATAGAAAATAATGCAGGCGTGTGCAAGTATAATATGGAAAATTTAATCTCGATAACTAAATATTTAAGAATACAATGTATCTGCCCGATTTATTCCAAGCGTCTGACATAAAGAGAGAATTAAAATGTCCCCTCGACGTTGATAAGCCAAGAAATTAAATGGCCCATTTTAACTGAACTGCAGATTGATTATCTGCCACGTTTTCCTTATAATCTACTTTTCTAGATAATTTCGCTGTTATTTAAACAGATAGTAATTAACGTAATAGACAATTACGTATATCTAAGGAGGTCGTATTTTGTGCAAGTTTAATAAAATGGGTTATGCATGAATTAAAAAGCTGTATTACAAACGTCTGTATACATGAACGACAAACCGGTGTTAATGTAGACTAAACGATAATCTAAAGAAATCACCAAAGGTGGTAAGAAATTATAAAAAAAAATGTCTTAACGATATCTTAACAATTTAAGCGTTTCTATGCCTGAAGGTGAGATCAAAAGTATATATACTATGTTAAAACATATACCGCGTGAGTAAAAAGTCTGTTTCTCATCCCCCCCCCCAACACACACTTCAAAATCAACAGAATGGGTGCAAATATTAAAAATCGGATATGGGGGAACATATAGTAACCATAGGGTGCGGAATGCAATGGTGCCCAAACCATTTGGCCCCAAGGGCCTTTAGGTTCTAGGTCTTAAACGGTAATAGCTACAAAGTAAAGGTCAATTAGAAAGTTGTAGGGCGTCGAAAAATTAGTTTAATGGCTCTATTTGCAACATTTAATTATCGATCGCCACAAAACAAATTGCTTCTGGTCTTCTTGAATGTTTGCACCCGTGCATAACAACGCTACATTGCAGGAAAGCTCTAGGACCTGGTTTGTTTTGAATAGACCTTTCCTGCAATGCAGGGGTGTTATGCACGGGTGCAAACATACAAGAAGCCCAGAAGCAATTTGTTTTGTGGCGATCGATAACTAAATGTTTCAAATGGAGCCATTAAACTAATTTTTCGACGCCCTAGGGGGTAGGGAGGAGGCGGGGGGAAAGAAGAGAAGCAACAGACTTTTTACTCACGCGGTATAATAGCACTTCATAACTTTCAAGAACTTAATTGCCAATTCAGTTATGAAATTTCCGATGTAGAGCAAACTGATCCATTTGCGATGATGGAATTCGCAACGATATTTCAATTGCAGTTTTTTAACTATAGAATTTTTCATTGGATTAAGGATCTGCTTTTAAATTTATTTAAAAAATGGTATTCTTTCAGAATTATGAGTAATTTACCAAATATGAATTTTCCAAAAGAGAAATAATAGTCCTTGGTTGGAAAGCTTAGGTTACGAAATTATTTATGCTTACTTGAGAATATGCTTTATCCAATAGATCTTTTAAGATTTCCTTATGCTCTTCAACTGCATCTTGCAAATGCAAAGTGAAATGGCTGTTATGCTCAATATCCGTACAGGTGGCACACACTGCTGTCTCACAATCCTGACAGTAAAATCTAAAACAAATAAGCAAAGGTTTCCTTTATTAGATAGTGGAATGAAATGACACGTGTTTATCTTTTTTTTGTTTAAAAAATGTTTTTTTTTATAGAATAAGACGCAAAGAAACATTAGAGCACCCATCCATGAAAGCCTTCAGGAACTACCCTGTGCCTGTGGGAATTCAGGTGAGCTAAGAATTAATTACATATTTAAACCCTAAACAAAAGCAAAGATTTTAAGTTGTTGGTTTTCCTCGTTAATTTTGGCGAGGAAGTGCTGTGGGAATAATTAGAAAATAACATTGATAAAAGTATACAGTACTCATTGTGTAAAGCGTACAGGTCGTACCTACTAGTTCTGCCAATTTTACGAGAAAAAACACGGGTTCATTCCAAACAAATGTAATATACGTAAGGAAATTTTTTTTTGGTTTTTTTAAATGCTCGTCATCAAGCGGTAAATCGAGAAAATAAAACCTACACGAAAAAAAGTTTAATGTTATTTCCGCTCTACAGCATACGGAACCATTTGCGAAGATGAAATTCGCAAACTATATTTCAGTGGCAGTTTTCCAAACGTATCACAATTTTTTTTGACCTCAGGCCATACACCTCTGCTTTCAAGTGAAACAGGTGCGTAGTTGTTATTTAACAATACATACAAGTACATACAGTATTTAATTTACAGAAACTATGAAAGTTTGTCGCTCTAGGGGAAGAATGTGGTTCTTATTGGTCTTTTATCCCACCATTTAGATAGTTTCTAAATTTGAACATATACATGTACGCTTTCATAATAATTTGCAATCGTGTATTTTGTCCACGAATGGAAAAGGATGCACTACACCGTGCTGTAATTAAAAATTGGTACAAAAGAAATAACCGGAACATCCATCTTGTGATCATCTTTTGATCATACGCTTATAAACATGTAGTACGGTTCAAAATAACTTCGAAAGTATTAAAAAGAATAAAGCCAAGTTTGCTTTGTAAGTGAAATGAAATTTCTTAAATTACAAAGTTGAAATAAAATAAGTTGGAAAAAAACTTACTTGAGCGTTTCTCCGCTATGACTTGGGCACACAAGATTAGTATGGCCTCCATTTTCCGGGTCACTTTCTCCAAGGGCCAACTCACTTAAGGAAACTAACCGATGTTCTTGCATTAAATCCATCTGCAAAGAAGGTGACGGTATAAAGGTGAGACCGACACAAGCCATTTCACTAGGAAAATTTTCGCAAATTCGAATCAACTGTTCACGTTGTGCAGCTTGAAGTTGTTGAGCTCTCCGAAATGTTCTACCTGCACTGATAAGGTAACAGCAGTCAGTGCACCCGAGACAGCGGTTACAGAAGTATAACAAAATGCGGCCAGAGGAAAACAAGGAAGCATCCAGTGCAAAAAAAATGAGAAATTTACTACCAACCACAATTGAGACGATCTTTTGATGGGCGAGGAAATACGCTTCATACCCATTGAAAAATTGAGGAAATCAGATATGGTGCTTTCAGCAGGACTGGTTTTGTCAAGTCCACTGACTCTGACGCAGCAGAATTTCCAATACTCATTTTCAACTCTCAATTTTTTGGAGTTAAACTTAATGTCAATGCCGAATTCGCCATTAGTCTGGTTAATTCTTGAACGGAAAGTTTAATGAGAAAATGGATACATTTAATTATGCACGGCAAGAGCCAAGAGGTCAAACCTTTAGGGAAAATTAGAATATACAAATGTACAACAGGGTTATTACAAAAGAATCGTCGGGTTTTAAAAAGCTATATTTTGGAAAGTACATGTGTTACGTGGAAATGTCCAAGTTTTTAATAATATTAGTATATTAGTATATTATATAGTATGCGAGGATTGCGAGCTGCTGTTCACAGCAGCTCGCATACTCCAGCACACAAAACGCTTTCTGCTGAATAGTCGCCATTTTGGATACTGCATGGGTTCGTGCTGCCACCTGGACGTTTAAAGCAAAGTTTGCAAGTGCGCGTTTTAAACTTGGACTTTTGTGCACGAATTTTTTTTATGGACTTTTTTTCTTTTCGTGTGTCATTTAATATCATCTGCAATTATCTGTGTATCATCTGTGTATTATCTGCAATACTTTGTACTGTATTCATGTATATTTTTCCAACCCGACGATTCTTTTGTAATAACCCTGTATAGTTCAACATCAGACGCTTTTGTCCATCAAAACAGCCGCCTGATGTTCTTTGAACGATTTCTAAAAACGAATTTACTTTATAACAATTGTTTAATATACATACTGTATGCGTGCAAACTTTCAAGAATTCGGTTTCAGAGATAAAATTTTACAAAATAGTGTATTTTTACTTGTGGCCACGTGGTTCTATAATAGATACGAATGGACGAAAGGCGTGTATGTGAAGCTCGACGAACGTGTTTGGAAAACGTTGCAAACAAATTTGTTTTATTACGAACCGGAAAACTAAAATCATTATTGATAATGTCAAAAACAAATATACTGTATTTGTTAAAATACGTACTGTATACATGATGCAATACAGTGTTTTAAAAGTTCAAGTATAATCCGCCGCACAACTGCATCAAGCTGAATGATTAATTTTAATCGTCAATGACAATTAATGGGACTAAAGTGAGAACTCCGCTGTTGGAGATATGGTTCCAGGTTTCGTGTCATTCCGTAATATCCCATGATGCGGAAATGGCATGCATGCAGGATTCGTTATAATATGTTATCATCATTATATACAGTATGAATACCATGCAGAGAAACACTTAATTGTAGACTCTTTCATAAATTATATAGAAGACTAATTAAATACCTGTACTCTGTTGGTACGTGATCAAAATCTGCATTGATATACAGTAATTTAATTATAGTCATTGTTGTCGTTGATATCGGGTGGAGCTTTATAATTAGGCAAGAATTTCAAAGGACGTTGTGAAGGGCGCTTATATAGTAAGTACATGTATACATTATATACATTTCTCCCAAAAGCAGATCAATGAATATCAATCACAGCGTACATAATGCAAAATTCATAATACCAGTTAACACTAAAGCTCAAGATAGATTGCCGTAGTGGTATTATATTGCGTTGCTGTCATGTGACGTTCCCGACAAATATTGTTTAGGCTAAGTGCGTGTCTGTTTACATATTCCTAACGCGAATTGAGCTATACGCATATATAAACAGACAAGCACATATAGACTAACTTATATATATTTGTCGGAAACGTCGCATGACAGCAACGCAAAGCTATACCACCACAGTGATCTATCTCAACTTTTAGGAAGAAATCCTATTCCTATATAGTGTTAAGAAATTAGCGAATAATTTTGATGTTTTTGTAACGCAGACTTTCGACATCAAAATATAGAGAGAGCGATTTCTAGGAAAGACATGTATGGTGTGAAAACATTAACATACGTTGACAACTAAAAAATAATATTTAACAATGATCGAGGCGTATTGGCTTTAACGCCCGTTTGTTTCTACGAAAGAAGTTGTTTTATATTCAACTAGCGGTCCCGGCCACGCGTTGCGGTGGCTGAATTCCTTTCCCGACGAATTCCTGCCCTGATGAAGGCCTAA